>JAODAL010010883.1:0-102732 GCA_025379985.1 Phyllomedusa bahiana
AGGCTTTTTACAGGGCCAGGAGTAGGCAGATTGCTGCTTTTTAGGGATCGTTGCCTGTGGTGACAAGGCGACTGATTGTCACACTGTCCCTGGGAGGTTAATAAGTAGCGCTCCCTGTAATGGCAGCGAGTGACTGCCGCGTGCGTTCGCTACCTCCTTCGCCTCCCCTGGTGCCAGGATTTCTCTCTCACCTCCAGACGACTGCTGAGGGAGCCTCTTGTTGCTGCATAGAGCAGGCATATTCGTCCTCTGATGCTGACTGCCAGCTCATCAGCAGACCTGCAGCGTCTGTCTCCGGTTCATGTGCTGAGCTCACAGTCGGAGCTCCATGTCCCGCCCAGCAAAATGGAGCTTGCTCCAGCGATGCGGCCGCGGAGGACTGAGCCGAGCACATGTCAGCAAGTGGGGAAAAATAGTTGCTGATTACAAGCTCGGATTCAGCAATGTTGATGGCACCTTTAGGTGTCTTTTTCACTCTCTTGGGTTATCACTTGGAATTCAAGGCCCTGGCGGAGCTCTTAGCAAGCACGTCCATTCGCTAGCATGCTAGGCCATGTCCCCGGTACATGCCTTTTTTCTAGTGCATTTTTCCCATCTCCTGATCTGCAGTGTGGAAAAAAGGCATAAAAACACAACATGCAGGCACATTTTTTTGTTGCAGGAAAAAATAAAAAACTATGGTGCATGGGAATACAAATGCCATAAACTGTGATATCTACATCATGATACATTTGAAAAAAAATTACCGTGACCAAAAGAAACACCAAAAAATGAAGAAAAACCCCCCAGAAATTAAACCAATGTCTATATTGTGAATATAGAGGCACCAGCTCCAAGACAAGAGGTCAGGCAATGGAGGATAATAATAAAAATTCAAAGATTTATTAAGTCATATTACAAAAATTCACTTCAAGCATGGAGAGACCCACGTCCATTCAAAATGTCACAGTGGGTAAAAAGCAGTTGCTTTATTCTCCATCCTGACCTCTTGTCTTGGAGCTGTTGCCTCTATATTCACCTGTTGTTGATCTTCTGGGGATTGCTCTTCCCTCATCCTGTCTCCACTGGAGGTTTTCCACCAACACAACAAAGTGGTTGATCTCATTCACAATGTTTTCTAATGTCTATATTGTGTTTCAGATTTCCCAACTTCCTTCCAGCTAACATCTGGCCCCTGCCGTCTGTGCCCAAAAATATGCATGGAAACCGCAACAGCTTAGATGCCACGGTCATGCCCACAGCTGCATCTAGGTGATTTAATAGACAGAATTGGAGTCATCTCTGATAATATACAGCTGGCTCCCCCACATATGTCCCAGGTCTGGAGGAGGTGTCGTGGGCTGAGATACTTTGACTTAGTTCATGGGATCTAGTACACAGGTCGTGATAACCACTAGAACTTGTTGAGCTGTGACACCTGCTCCTCATGAAGATTTGACTGCGTACACAAGCCTGGAATCAGTGTGTGCCTTAGACACGGGTAAAAAAATGCTAATCTCAAGATGGCACCTCATAGCTTTATAGTAGCGGTTTCTCATAACATCATGATGGACATACAGCCAGCTTCCACGGTTCTTATTTATGTTTAGGTTCTATTTCAATCTCCATGTAATTACAATCATTAAAATAATTCTTCCTCATTTACTTATATTGTTTTATAGATTTGTCATGAAGTTGCAGTTTAAAGCGATTAATAACATGTTGTTACAATGCTAACAGACTATCTATGGCTGTGTGAGTATTTTTCATGTTAAAAATGCTGATTCACGTAAAACATTTGCCGACATTCTGAACAGAAAATGGCTTTCTCCTGTGATTCTTTATGGTCTTAACAAGAGATGTCACGTAAAAAAGCCAATAAACATCCAGTGTGTGGCTTTCCTGTGGGCGGAAATGCCTTGTTGATGCCAGAGGTCAAAGGAAGAATGGGCAGACTAGTTCGAGGGATAGAAAAGGGAACGTGACTCAATAGCCCCCCGTTCAACCCCAAGGTAGGCAGAAGGCATTCTGAATGCAAGTACGGCGAAATTTGAGGCAGAGGGTACGCGAGAAGACCACACCGGGTGCCACGCCTTTCAGTAAGAAAAGAAAACTGAGGCTCCTTTTTTCCCAAAACTCATGAAAATGGGCAGTAGAAGATTGGGAAAAAAAATTTGCCCGGTTGATGGGGTCTGATTTCTCTGCGACATTCGGATGGGAGGGTCAGGAAATTTGGCGTCAACAACTGAAGCTGGATCCACCCGCCTTTTATCAACGGTTCGGTGGTGGTGGTGGGGTTTTTGGTGTGGGGGAAAATTTTTTGGCACTCTTTAGGGGCCCCTTTGGGACCAAAAATTTAGCATGTTGCAAACCCTTTTTGAACTTGCCCGAAGAATTGAGGAGTTTGGAAAAGGCAAAAGGGGGTCCAACCCCCTTTTAGATGGTGTACCTAATAAAAGGGGCCCGGTTTAGTGTGTTACATGGGGGTTTGATACCAGGTCAGTGATAACCACTAGAAGGGGCTGTGAGCTGTGACCCCGTCCTCTAGGAAGATTTGACTGCAGTGCTCACAAGCCTGGAAAACAGGGGGTGTGGCTATATAGGCACAGGGTAGAAAAATGTAAATTAAGATGGCCCCCCTATGAGCTTTTAGTAGAGGTTTCTCATAAAATAATGATTGGGAAAAAACAGGCGCCTGCTTCCCAGGCTTCTTATTTTTTGTTTGTTTATTTCCTCCTCCCCGGTTTATTACAATATAAAAAATACATTTTCCCCATTTTTCTTTTTTTTGTTTTATGTTTTGTCATGAAAATTGCAGTAAAAGGGGATAATAAACAGGTTGTTACAATCATAAAGACTATCTATCCTGTGTGGTTTTTTATGTTTTAAAAAAAATGCGATTTACAGTAAAAAACATTTGCCCCATTTTTTAACATGAAAATGGCTTCTCTCCTGTGTGAATTCTTTGATGTCGAACAAGAAGTAATTTCACACTGAAACATTTGCCACATATTGAACATGAAAACGGCTTCTCTCCTGTGTGAGTTCTTTCATGTTGAACAAGACTTGATCTCACAGTAAAACATTTGCTACATTCTGAACATGAAAATGGCTTCTCTCCTGTGTGAGTTCTTTCATGGTGAACAAGATGCGATTTTCCAGTAAAACATTTGCCACATTCTGAACATGAAAACAGCTTCTCTCCTGTGTGAGTTCTTTCATGTTGAACAAGATGCGATTTCACAGTAAAACATTTGCCACATTCTGAACATGAATATGGCTTCTCTCCTGTGTGAGTTCTTTCATGTCGAACACGATCCGATTTCTTAGTAAAACATTTGCCACATTCTGAACATGAAAATAGCTTCTGTCCTGTGTGAGTTCTTTCATGATGAACAAGATGCGATCTCACAGTAAAACATTTGCCACATTCTGAACATGAATATCGCTTCTCTCCTGTGTGACATTGATGTTCCATATTCTTTTTGAGACTTTTATTTTGTTCAACAGTATGTGGTAAATCAGAATCTAGGACCTGCTTAATAAAATCAGATGACAGCTCTTTGGAGGGAAGGACGGAGGGTTTGTCTGGATAAATAGCATGCCCTTCATATGTATCTTGTGTGTTACCACCATCATCTGCTTTATAATCTGATGAGATCATAGATGCTTTTGAGCTCCTGGTACAGTCACCTGCCAAGAATAAAACAGATTTGATCATTTTTGATAAATATAACCTTAAAAGTTATCTTGCTATTTTATAACATTTCTATAGAAGAATGTCTCTACAAATTGCAAGGCAAGGTCAGTTTGGTGGCAAAACAGATTACAATGTAACAGTAGGCCTCTGAGTAAGGACCAATAGATTGTGATGTTAGGCCACTGGGGTGTTATACTTCTGTGTTGAGGCAGCATCTACACATGTATCAGTGAGCCTGTCACCACTACATCCAATAACTGCCAATGGAGAATTATAAAAGGGGCTGTGAGTCAGAGATACTCGGTGGTGTCCAGCTCCCATGCTCCCTGACAGCTGCATGCTCTCCAGCACAGAGCAGGGCTGAGGGCAGGGACAGGACGCTCATGTATGAAGCAGTCAGGGCTTTGGGGTCAGGGTAAGGTTGAATTATCCCATTCACTTTTTAAAACAAAACTGGAAGCTGTTAAAAAACAGGATAAGTCCCTTATAATTTTCCATTCTTTATAATCTACTCCTGACTTTACCTTAATCTACAAAAACAATGGATCTAAAGCTGCATGTGTGACCTTATAAGTAATAGTGGCTGCCATCACTGATATGGGGGCACTGGAGGAGCCGAAGAAAGAGCCCTCTAAATAATCTGTTGCAGCCTCCTCCATAAGCTATTAGTGTCTGTCCCCAGCACCGAGCTCAAGCTGTAAAACAAAATTATATTCCATTAAAAAAAAAAGTTTGGCCATTTCTGTGCCGGGATTAGTCTCTCTTATTCCAAAAGAATCAGTCGTTCTCTGTATGTTCTTCATGCAGATCTGAGAAGACGGGGAGGAAGAATCGGAGGCGCTCGCTCTCTTGGTGGAATAATCGTGTATCACTTCTCAAAGGTGCTAAATAAAGATCTGATGGACTTACTGAGCGCGGCTGCGCTATAATAGGCACAAAACTATTAGGCACTTTATATGGATCCCGCTGCCGCTCTGCACGCTGTCACCACTGCTGCGTCAGAGAAGAGAATATTCAAACCTTAATGGACTATAATTTTCAAATCTGAAATACCACAAGAGAAGCCACTGGGCTTCACTCGTGGTTATCTGGGAGTCAAAAACTGTACTCTGTTCAGTCCTGGAACAAAATATATGAAACAAGGTCTCAGTAACACAATGTACAGCAAATCCAGAACTGCTCATCTATATATCACTGTATGGAGCTGCCATGAGACACTTTGGGGCCCCATGCAGTGAGTTTGGTCGGAGTCCCAGGGGATGATGGGAGATAGTTTTGTAGTTTTTAGGACAAGAGGGAGAGCGGAGCGATCAGGGAAGGGGGGTTCTCAGCTGGTTAAAGGTTTTCATTAACATAAAATTAAATAATTATAATTATTCTGCAGAGAACTGGTGATTACATTTATCTAATATAGCTTCTATTTAAATAATCATTAGGCCATGGACAATGGCTACCTTCTGTATATGGCTTAAGTGGCTTCCTCACACGAAAGAGCACTGAGGCTCTGGAAGGCTGAAGGACAGAGGAACACTTCTTTTACAGCAATGACCATTACAAATCTGAATGGAATTTTTTTTGTAAATTTGAGAAGGACACACACAGCTGCCCACTAATACTGAGTGCTGCTCCTATCACTTCTGAACTCTTCAAGCCAAGAAAGAGATCATCTTCATAACATAAGTGGCTTCAAATCCCTTTAAGGAGGTGCCTGATAGTATTTGAACATTTTGTGACTGTGTTGATTGTGTGAACCATTGTGGGATCATACAAACTGAGCAGAAGAATTAAAACCAGAATTGAACTAAAGGTGAAAACTAACCAAATCTTTTTCTACAGTGAAACAATTTCCAGAAGCAAACAATAACATAAGAACACAAAAAGCTTTTCTTTACCACTATAATCTCTACCTCCATATTCCTAAACCTTCTTGAATACCTCCTGACACTTACACTGGGCAATGGTCTCCTTGTCTCTCTGTTATATCCTAACATCTTCCCCCACTGCTGACCTCCTTCATAGAAC
Source organism: Phyllomedusa bahiana (assembly GCA_025379985.1). NCBI lineage: Eukaryota > Metazoa > Chordata > Amphibia > Anura > Hylidae > Phyllomedusa > Phyllomedusa bahiana. The sequence continues at coordinate 5,702 of JAODAL010010883.1, forward strand.
TAAGACTTTCCTCTCAAATCACAGACCAACTCCTCATGCTCTATCTATACTAGTTCTGCTTCTCCTTGTTGCTGGAGACATATATCCTAATCCCAGGCCTGTTAGAATATCTTCAATGTTATATCACCCTTCTCTTATCAATCAACCGCCACAAATTCCTGCTGCCCATTAAACCTCAGACCGATTCCCCGACTCTTCCTATCTGTCCTTTCTCTGCAGCTCTGTGGAACCCCCCGCCTGTGTGTAACAAGCTTACCTTCATTCACAATCTATTGCACATAACCTATCCTTACTGGATTGTACAGAATCTTGGCTGACGCCTCCTACACAATGTCCCCCTGCTGCACTTTCTTAAGGCCCCTTTCAATTTACTCATGCTTCCATCCCAAGCAACAAGCATGGTAGTGGTATGTTCTCCTGCTTGTTATCTGTTCCTTGTCCCAAATCCACCTCTACCTTCCCTCCCTCTACCTTCCTTTGAGGTGCTCTCTGTCCCCATGAGTTGTGGAAGTGTCTTCTCTTCCTTTAACTGGCCATCACTTACCTACCGCCAGGTCCCCTTACTTTTTCCGATCTTTTCACCACTTGGCTGCTGCACTGTACATCCATTGACATTACCGATAACATAATTGGGAGACTTCAATATCTTTATTCAGCTGCCATCAAACTCTTATCACTTTCCTTCTCCTTCCACCTCTCACAGTGGTCTTCTGCAGCCACTCACAAAGAGTGACACGTGCTGGACCTTGTTTTCACCCACGTCTGCCTCCTATTTTGATCTCAATTCTACATCAGACCATAATCTACTCTCTTTTCCGTCTTCCCTTCAACTGTCACTGTGTTTCAAAAACTTGCACACCGACTTCCGGTTCCGGCGCCGCCATAAGCTGAAGCAGGTGGACGAGCTCCGCAGAAGTGTCATCAAAACCCGGCAAACATACCAGCTAAGCAAAACCTGTGAGCTGCACGGACAGCGGCAGAGAAGCAGGAGACGGCGGGTGATCAGCCAGGCCGGGTGCGGTGACGACGAGCTGCAGATTTCAATAGAAACCCGGTGCTTGGGCAGAGCGCAGTGTGAGCAGAGGAGGCGGGACCAAGAGCGGAGACATAAGGCGCGAACAGCAAGAGACAAGCGCGCTAGGGAAGAAGCAACCTCGGCTGTACAGGTACCTTGGGACAAACTGCTTATCGTGCCAGTATCAAGGGACCCCCCTGATATATGCAGTGTTAGCCGCACACAGTATAACAGCCTCTCACAAGGCGGGAGACAGAGCCAGCAGCGGACGCCAGCCGCTATATTTAAGCTGACCCTCGCTACAGCCTTCTACAGCGCGGCCCGCCAAACACAGCAGCCTGATATTACAAGGCTCCTGGACTCTCTCCTAGGAGCCTACCCTTCGGGGACGCCGCCCTAAGACCCACTGTAAAGGGGACGTTGTTGGGGGCCACGAGGGACATCCTAGTTCTCCCCACATTGACATTATCAACTCTGACACCCATGAGCAAAGGTCCGAGGGGAGAGTAGCTGCGGCTGGAGAAATTGATCCCGCATAAAGTTGAGTGGTAGGGCCACAGAGCAGGACTTACAATATCCCGGGGCTAAGTGGTTCCTGCATTCCTTGAGAACAGAGCTACTCACAGACACACGCAAGTGCAAGGTTCGGTGACATATACAGGCAGCTTCAATCCAGCATTGCACTGACTAGCGGCTACCATATACTAGCAGACATACCTCTTCCTATCCGGTGTGGTGCGCATGGACCGCTACCTCCAGAAAATGGGGAAATCAAAAAGGCTGAAGCAAGGAAAAGGGGACAAGATGCCTGACCTAAGCATAGAATCTACTCTGAACTCCATAAATGGAAGGGAGACCCCTTCACAAAGAGACAGTCCCCCACATACACCGCGGTGCATGAAAATGGAGGCCTTTAATCCCCCAGAAGATAACTATAAGCAAATAACTACGGAGGTGGCACGTTTGATAGCGCCGGATCTCCAAGAGACTCTAGCAAACACCGTGGCCACTATGTTTGAACAGATCAAAGGAGACATCACTGAGCACAGCAACCGCTTGGAGGAACTGGAGTTCAGAGTACAGTCATTAGAAATGGATGCAGATGCGTTAAAAAAACAGCACGTAATTCCATTTTACAAGCTTCCTCGTGCCACCCCAAACATGTAGTCAATAACATTCCTCTTGGAGAATTGTGTCGACTGAAAAGAAACTGTTCACAAGCAGATCGTTTTAATAACATAAAAAGTGAGACGTGCCAAATTGAAGCAGCGATGTTATAGTAAAAAAATCTTATTAGGAGCAACGGAGAAAGTGGATGCCCTGGATAGTTGTGATTTGATAAAATGTAAACCTATGAGATGTAATCAGGGAAAAATAAATACTGTTACTTTCAGTACAATATATAGCCTAAAATTTAAACAAGTCGTTGATATTGTCAAAACACATCTACCACTTCTGTTCGTCAACCCAGAAATTAAGAACTTATTACAGACCCAAGTCAGATATATCTCTCGCAGAGCTCCGAGCTTGGGGTCCATTCTTTCCCCTAGCTTGCTTCCTCCTGTTGAATCGCGCCTCAACATGTGGACTGATATAAAGGGTTTCTACAAATGTGGACATTCGGTCTGTACTGTGTGTAAACATGTGCAACGTACTCAGGTATTTACATCCTATAGTAATGGAAAAAGTTTCTCTATTAAGAGTCATATTAATTGCAACACAAAGTATGTTGTTTATTTAATTAACTGCACGGCTTGCAACCTACAGTACGTCAGATGTACCACTGGCCCACTTAAAGTCAGGATCAGACGGCATCTCTCTGATGCCCTTCGTCCAGTCACTTTTAAATCTTCTGCCGTCTCACGTCATTTTGCAGATATACATGGGGGCGATGTATCCAAATTGACAGTTTGTGCCATTGAAAGGGTCACTCGTTCATCCAGAGGCGGTGATCTAGGTAAGAAATTGTTGTCCCGGGAGGCCTGGTGGATTTTTCATTTATCCAACAGGTCTCCTTCGGGTCTCAACATTAGGCAGGATATCACATACCACTATTAAAAAGGTGTTCCAGGTCTTTTCTTTAGTTCTTATTTCTGGAAGTTTGTAGTATAGTCAGCCTGCAGCTTATACATCATTGCATTTACATAGGTTAGGTTTTAGCATCTGTTTTTATGGATTAGTACATATATTTGTGGTTTAATTACATCAGGTGGAGGATCATGTGACCGGTCTTCTCAGATAGAGTGGAATCAACAGCCATGAGTAAGGGAGACACCACTCCTGAAACGCGTCGGCTCATCTAGCTCGTGCAGCCTATGTAAAGAAATTTTTTTTTGCTGCTACCGATGTATATCTCCTCTTATACGCCAAGCGATATTTTTGGGATTTTAATGGATGATTAATAAAATTCACTTTTTTATACAAGAAAAAAATCATCTTCTTACGTCTGGTCGAACTCCCCTCAGTGCAGTCTGGAAGCTGGTTCAATTTTTCTTTTGAATTGTGTTATTGTATGGATTGGGACTCCATCAAACGTGACTCCACCGACACTTCTGAGGCACAGGTGAGCTGAGCCCGCCATGTTTATATTTCGCAGCCGCATACAGAACCCAACTGAAAGAAGTTCTATCAGATAACAAACGTATCACCGACAACGAGGATCTGGAAAATCGTTCCAGAAGGAACAACCTCAGAATTTTGGGGCTTCCGGAATCTATACTACAGAACAACTTGCATTCTATCTGCGAAAGCGAAATCCCTGCCCTCCTAGGTATAGCTGGGAAATGCATGGTCGAAAGAGCCCACCGCATAGGCCCCAATCTGAGGGGTGAGAGATCTACTTTATCTCCCAGAGAGAGGCCGAGACAGGTTATTGCTAAATACCTGAACTTCACCAAGAAAAGCGAGGTCCTGAGAGCATTTAAAAGATTACGGACTGATCTGCTGTATCAGGGACACCGGCTATTAATTTTCGAAGATTATTCGGCTGATGTTGTGAGGCGCCGCAGAGCGTTTTCAGCTGTGTGTACCGAGCTATATCAAAGACAAGATAAGTTTGTGTTGTTGTATCCGGCAGTCCTTTGTATATTCCATAAAAATGGAAACTCCTCGACATACTATACCCCAGAGGAGGCACAAGCCTATCTAGACAGAGACAAACAGGTTCAACGAGATTCTCCGCCTGGACTCACTGCCCAGATACGATCACCGGATCTGACACCTCCAGAGAGACGTCGGGACAGAGAGGATGCACTTTCTCAGAGATCTCCCCCCAGTCCAAAAGAACAACGGAAGAGATCGGCTTCCGCCTTAGGCTATGTTCACACGACTTAACTGCGTGGCGTAATTGCGCCTCGCAATTACGCCGTGTGGACGGGGGCGGGAGCGGGGGAGTGAGCGGGGGGCCGGCACTTCGCCGGCCCATAGACAATCACTGCTAGCGGCGCGTATACGCCGCTAGAAAGTGACATGTCAATTATCTCCCCGCCCGGCGAGAGGAGACGTAATCCATAGTTCTCTATGAGAACTGTGAATTACCGTAATGAATGGGCCGTCTTCGGCCTGTAATTGGCGCACTTCGGCGCGTAATTACGGACCGAAATACGGCCCATTTTAAGCCGTGTGAACATGGCCTTAGGCTCTTGACTTGACTTAAATCTCTTACGTTAATCAGTTCAGTGAGGGTGCATTCACGAGGCTCTTGCCTTGGGGAAGGGTTTAATGAGCCTTTTAAGGAGGCTGGGAGTCTCACTTCCCGGACTTTCAGAATGATTATAAGACGAAATGATATGATCTAAGACGGAGCGAGGAGTTAATAATTTGCTTCTTCATGTCGGGAAAAGGTGAAGTCCATAAACCTATGCGGGGGGAGAGTATTTCTATCTGCTCCCTTCCCCTGAGGCTTTCCTCCCGGAGAGGTGATTTTGAGGAGAAGGGCATCCATGTTAGGACAGCCGAAAAGTTTGTTATGGTTAGGTTAAGTTATGGGGTTTATTTTTTTAATATTTAGAGCAATATCCCAGCTAGGCTATCTTTTAAGATTCATAGGAGGAAAGGAGGTTATGTCTTTCCATGTCCAGAGGGTATGGTACTACGGCTCACAACTGATTACCTTTATTTCATGGTACGGTAAGGGGCTTCGATCCCCGGAAAAGAGTATGATGGTCGTCAGACACTTAGAGAAGCTGAAAGCGGATGTTGCACTCTTGCAAGAGACAAATCTAGACTCATCAGATTTCTTTAGGATAAAAAAAGTTGTGGGTAGGTCAGGTATATGGATCGCCCGCTAAGGAAAGGAAAGGGGGGGGTTCTTCTACTGATACACAAAAACATGGCGTGTTCCTTGATAGATCAGACACAAGATTCAGAGGGAAGACTCCTGAAGATAGTGTTAGAGATCGCTAACAAAAGGATTGCAATATTCAATGCATATGGTCCAAATGGGAACAATAAGATGTTCTTCAAAGAACTAACAACAAGTGTTATGGCTGACACCACACCTTTGAAGGTCGTGGGAGGAGACCTGAATACGGTCCGCAATTACTTAGAAGATAGAACAGCGATAGTGGGTAGTAGGAAGGAAATGTTATCACAGTTCCTGGCTGATACTGGCCTCGCCGACATCTGGTGGACGTTTCACCCGGAAGGTAGGGAGTACACCTTTTTCTCGCCTGTTCATACATCATGGTCACATATTGATTATTTTTTTACTTCCCCCCCCAGATGTCGGCGAGGGTATCTGAGGTCGCTATTGAAGACCTTGTCATTTCTGACCATGCCCCACTGTCCATGACAATAAATGATTTCACTCCACGGGGAGGGGAACACATCTGGCGCTTCCCATCCTACCTCTATCAAGATGAGGAATTCGAAAATTGTATACGAAACTGGTGGGTGGACTATAAGTGTACAAATGCAAGTCACGAGGATAACCCTCCATTATTTTGGGAGACAGCGAAGGCGGTGATACGGGGTAGGATAATTTCACATATCACTGCGGGTAAAAAGAAAACTCAATCCAAGGTTCAGGAATTGACGGACAAATTGAGATCCGCCTATACAGAATTTAGGGCCCACCCAACGCCAAAAGCCAAAGAAACTTGGGTCAACAGCAAAAGAGAGTTTGAGTATTGGATGGAAAAACGAGAGAGGGTAAAAAAATCATTCCGGGAGGCCCACCTATTCAAATTTGGAAATAGTGGGCAGATTACTAGCCACCTTAGCGAAACGCCCTAGGTATAACAATACTATATGCTCACTCAAAGATGAGTCTGGGAAATGTAGTCACGCAGGACGTCAGATTGTAGATACATTTAAAAGATTTTATACCTCCCTTTACGGGCCCTCAGTAACTGACCTGGCAGCAGCGGATCAATGGCTATCACAGACAGATCTCCCATCTCTCTCTCAAGAGGATAGGGATTTGTTAGCAGCGCCTGTAACGGAAGAAACTGTCTTACAAACAATTCGGCAACTAAGTAACCAAAAATCCCCAGGCCCAGATGGGTATACAGCTGAATTTTGTAAAATCCTTGGCCCCAAAATAGTCCCTACATTGACCAAGTTATATAACTCGTTCCAAAATGATGCCAACATCCCCAAATATATGAACGAGGCATATCTACGGGTCCGTCCTAAATCGGGTAGAGATCCCACTGACCCAGCCTCATACCGTCCCATCTCGCTCGTAAATGTTGACGTCAAACTTATGTCAAATATCATGGCGAATCGCCTAGCTCAGGTACTACCAAAGCTCATCTCTGATCATCAGGTGGGTTTTATCAAAGAGAGGTCTGCAGTGACCAACATCCGTAAAGTGTTAACAGTGCTGGATGACGTCAAAGTTCATCCTTCCAACCATCTATCCCCGGCTCTGCTGTCGATAGATACTGAAAAAGCTTTTGATAACGTGAGCTGGGGATGGATGGAAAAAGTTATGGGCGAGATGGGTCTGGGTGACACATTTGGTCAATACATAAGAAGGCTTTATACCAACCCTTCAGCCAGAATAGCTATCCCCGGATTTTTATCAGAACCCTTCCCACTAAGGCGGGGGACCAGACAGGGGTGCCCTTTATCGCCCCTACTCTTTAACCTCGCTATTGAATCCCTGGTCAGACACATGACGGGAGGGGAGGCGCTACAGGGAATAAAAATAGGAAAATATACTTTAAAAATGGCGTTATTCGCAGACGATGTGATATTTTTTTGTTCTCGACCTTTAGAAGATATAAATACTATCCTTGACACCTTAAAAAAGTTTGGCAATTTCTCAGGACTTAAGGTGAACCCCGCGAAGTCGGAACTTTTAGATCTGACACCCAGGCAACAAGGCAGAGACAGTCCTTTGTCAAATATTCCGGTAACGGTGGTGACCAAATTCATAAAATACCTGGGGATTAATATTGGGAGGACGCCAGAATCCATATATGAGCTCAATTTCCCTCCTGTGATTAAGAAAATCTGTGATGACCTAGCCAGGTGGGCACACATACCGATACCCCTACTAGCACGCTGTCACTTAATAAAAATGATAAGCTTCCCAAAACTTTTATACTTATTGCAGACAGTCCCTCTCCTCCTGAAACATTCCTGTATACATAAACTTCAGTCGGCCTTCACCAAGTTCATCTGGAAACAGAAGCGTCCTAGGATTACCCTTAAAAAAATTAATGTTACCAAGAGAAATGGGGGGAATGAACTTACCAAATATAAGGGTTTACAATTTAGAGGCCTTACTGCGCCACAGCGCGGACTGGGTTAAAGGTTCCTCATTTTTCTCCAACGTTGACCTAGAGACCTATCTGGTGGCCCCTTGGAATCTTGGAGCACTCTTACACACAGCTTATAAGAAACTACCGGCGGTTGCCCGTCAAAGCCTAGTCATAAGAGATACAATTAGTGCTTGGAAGGCGGCCAGAGAACTTTTCAAACTCCCTTACAGGTCAAGCAGCTACTTGTCGAGGTGGGGACATCCGGAATTCTTGCCGGGAATGGGATCGGGTGCTGTAGCACAATGGAAGCTAAAGGGGATCCAAAATGTCAGGCAACTCATTAACCTACGTGACTTTAGGCTTCTCACATTCAAGGAGCTCCAGGACTTCTATAACCTTGAGGGGTCTCAAATGTTTGCATATAACCAAATAGTCAGTTTCTTAAGAAATAAGATGGGGGACCTTTCAAGATTTGGGAATAATTCTAAAATTGATTCTATGCTGGGAGGACCTGGCACCCACCACACTTTATCCAATTTCTATGCAGGGCTTCATGTACCGCATGAGACGAGTTTTTCCAAGCAGGTATTTGGGGGCTGGAATAGGGACTTCCCTGACATGAACATTGCAGAGAGTATCCTTGAGGGATGGAACCGGGTAAGAAAAGCCATAAGTAATGAATCATGGTGAGATACTTATTTTAGGTTGGCCCATAGAGCTATCTATGGTTTCAACATACCTCCTCACCCCTTGTGCCCAGACTGCATTTTGGCTTGCCCAAAATGCTCTACTCCACTAACGAATCTACATCATGGTATTTGGTCATGTCCAGCAGTCTCCAAATTTTGGGAAAACCTAATTCAGCAAATAAAATATAAATTAGGTATCACACTTAACTTGGATCCTCTACAGCTCCTATTCCATAATCTCCCAACTAGAGTGACACCACATGAGAGGATGGGAAAAGATAATAAACTATTACACATTATACTGTTGGCAGCCAAAAGATGTCTCCTTTCAGATTGGTTAAAGCCAAGGGTGCCCTCGCTATCTATGGTTATCCAAATGGTTAAACACCATCTGCAAATGGACAAGATGGCGATGCTACAAAACAAAGAAACACATACATGCAAATTCTTCCATACTTGGCGAAGGTTTATTGAAACCTTTTTGTCAGATTCAGAGATACAGGATTTCATGCAAGCGTTTAAAGAATCGACGTGGTATCTTAAACATCAAATGGGAGGGTCCCTGGGACGATTGCAGATAATTGGGTGACATCTGGCTAGGAGTATAACAAATTAGGTGTTTCAAAGCGAAACTCAAGATTGGAAGGGTGGGGGGACATATAACCTGTATAACCTTATGCCTGGATTCGATATATGCTCCACTGTTTTGAGTTACATTTTCATGTATTAATGGGTTATGCTATATTTTTAGCATACTGAATGTGATTGATTCTGTTCCTATTATGGAGTGTTATTTGAGCTTATGACTTAGTTTGGAAGGATTTGTCACACTCCGATTATATATATTTGATATATATTTGTACTGTTTATTGATTTTTCAGAAAATACAAATTTTCTTGATAAAAAAAAAAACTTGCACAACCTCACACAAAGATATTGTCCCTGGGTGAGCCCAAGTACAGGTGTTGGCGGATTTTACCTGAAACGCTTGAGGATCATCAGATCGGGATGAACAGATCATAAGCTGCAGCCAGGTAAGACATTCGTTCTCACTTTAACTATCTGTTGCTCCCTGACTATATGTTCCCTCTGTTTTGGGTAAGTCTCTCCAGATAAGGTTAAATTAAATGGTCTGTGTGCTTTGAGACATAGATCTTAAAAGTATGTCTCCTTGTGTTGGTTAAAACAGTATAGAGCTCAAGATGCTGTATTTACTAGTAAAATGATTTTCAAGGGGCCCCTCATTTGTCCATGGAGTTTAGTGCCATGTGCTGATGTGCTGTTATATGAAATGATGAGACTAGAGATGGGCGAATTGATTCTAAAGAAGTGGAGTTAGTTTAGAATTTCAGGAAAACTTCGGTTCTGAACGAAGTTTGAGGTAATTTGCGGGAATGAAGCGTGTTTTTAATTGATAAAATGGCCGCAAGCACATGGTGTTACATGGGGCAAAGAACTCTGGGGAGAAAGGAACATCCTCAATGACCTGTGCCGAGATGAAGCCAGAGACTGGCGGGATTCTGTGACGTCACCGCTCTATATCAGGCCGCTCGCGATGCGGGCACCTCACACTCCTCCCTCGGTGGCGTGCTGCAGCTGCTGCAGAGATCTCACCCAAAAGATATGTGTTTTTATCAGCGCCTTGGGGGGGGGGAGTTGTCACTGCTTTTATCAGAGACTGCTCCTCTCCCGTTCTAATTTTGATTTTGTGGGGTATTGTAATTGAAGTCCAGTGTGCGTACAATTCTGCCCCATATACATTTTAATGCCATCTGGTCAGTTCTGGAGCACATTGAATATCCAAAGGTTGTCTAAGAATGTTTTGCTTTTGTATTCTGTAGCATAATTTATATCTGAAGGTTAATTAAGCGTGTTTCTGCTTTTGAGGTCACTAAAAGAAACAGTGTTTTTACAAGCCACATACCAGTTCATTTTTTGCTGCTCATTTCTTTTGCGCAATTTATATCCGAGGGTTTAAATTTTAAGCGTGTTTGTGCTATTGTAGTCAGTAAAAGAAACAGTGTTTTTAAAAGGCAAAGATGAAATTTTTCCTGTTGATTCTTGTAGCATAATTTATATCCGAAGGTTAATTAAGCGTGTTTCTGCTTTTGTAGTCAGTAAAATACAGAGTTTTAACACGCCACATACCAGTTAATTTTTGGCTGCTCATTTCTTTTGCGCAATTTATATCCAAAGGTTCATTAAGCGTTTTTGTGCTATTGTAGTCAGTAAAAGAAACGGTGTTTTTCAACGCCAAACACGACATTTTTCTTGTTGATTCCTGTAGCATAATCTGAAGGTTAATGAAGCATGTTTCTGTCTAAAAGAAATGGCGTTTTAACACGCCACATGCCAGTTAATGTTTTCCTGGTGATTTCTGTAGCACAATTTATATCCAAGGGTTACCCAAGCCTGTTAGTTGGTTCATTTGGAGTCAAATACAGGGTGTGCATTTATCATATACAGATATCTTCATTAAACAGAGTCTATAAATTTTTGAACAAACTGTGTCAGACAGAGAGGTGGCAGGCTCTTCACCTGCGAGTGGCAGAGGCACAAACATTCCTGGAGCAGGCCCAGGTCGCAGCACAGTAAGGGGACGTCGCAGTAGGGGTCACTCGGTGAGGCCAGAACTGCCGGTGTCATCTAGCAACCCAAGGGTTCTTGATTGGTTGACTAGGTCATCCACTTCCTCCCAGATTACATCTAACAACCTAAGCCAAGAGTTGGTGGGAATGTCAGACACAACCCTTAGTTGGCATGGCCCGGGAACAGCTCAGAGGCTCTCACTTGTCCTCATCCTGCCTCTGTCCCGTCTGGTTCCCTCAGCCAGAGATCTACTATGTGGTCTGGGCTCAGCGCCACTATACAGCGAGGATGAACAATTTGAGGACAGTCAGCAGCTACTTGGCAGCGAAGAAATGGGGCCGACATCCCCTGCTTCTTGCAGTAGGCGTCAAAGTATGGATGTGGAGAGTGGCATGGGAGGTCATGTTGTGAGGGGTCAGTCTCTGCAATGCCAAGACCGTTGAGGAGGACAGCAGTGAAGATCAAACAATAATCAATGATGATGTAGCCGACCGCACTTGGGAGCCGGGTGAAGCAAGGGCTTCATCATCGTCAGGAGAAGAGGGCGTTAGCTTGCGCGTCAGGCAGCAGCGCAGCCAGCAAGTGGGTAGTGTGGCCGTGAGTCAGCAGGGTAGCAGCAGTGCGAGGTCGGGAGCCAAACGGCCACGGGGTAGAAAACCCGCTTCGCAGGTCCAAGAAAGTAGCGGCACAGGGGCTCAGCGAGGCAGCGGTAGTCACTCAGTGCAGAGCGTTGGCGGTAAAATCAGCTACTCAGCGGTGTGGCAGTTCTTTGTTAAGACAGCAGAGGAGCCGAATATGGGTATATGTAGAATCTGTGGGCAGAAAGTGAAGTGTGGCCAGGGACCTACAGTCCTGCGTCAACACATGCAGCGTCACCATCCGGTGGCCTAGGAGAAATGTGGCTCAGATGTGGTGGTCCATCCTGCCACCACAGCAACAGCAGCAGCACCCTGTGGCACGCATGCCATTGCAGCCAGTCAAGGCTCCACCACCTCTGCAGAAGGGAGCTGTTTCTCTTTGCCATCATCTCCCGATCCAGATGCTCCTGCTCCTCGCTAATCATGGCGCCAGCAGTCGTTCAACGAGGCGATTGCAAAGAGACTACAGTATGCGTCCAACCATCCTAAAGTGCAGAAGCTGACCATGCTCCTGTCCAAGTTGTTGGTACTGCAGTCCCTCCCTTTCCAAATGGTGGATTCTGCACCGTTCCGAGAACTAATGGCTTGTGCCGAGCCGAGGTGGAGAGTTTCAAGCCGTAATTTCTTTTCCAAAAAGGCAGTACTCGCCCTTCACAAATATGTAGAACAGAGGGTGGGCCAGTCCTGGAGCGTAGGGGTGTGGTCCAAGGTGCGCGGCAGCGTGGACGTGTGGAGCTGTAACTATGGTCAGGGCCAGTACATGTCCTTTACGGCCCACTGGGTGAATGTGCTTCCTGCCCAGCCACACCAACAACTTGGACAGGAGACGGCGCTTTCTCCTCCACGTTGTCAAACTGCTGCTCCTGCGCCAATGTCCGCCTCCTCCTCCTCCTCCACCACCACCACCATCTCAGCCTCCACAAGTGCTGCTCCATCATACCACATGTGAAGGGCACAGCGGTGTCACGCAGTTCTACACCTGGCTTGTCACACAGGGGAGGAACTGCTCCGCGTAATGCAGCAAGAAATCGATGTGTGGCTTTCTCCGCGCCAACTGCAAATCGGAACCATGGTGACGGACAATGGGAGGAGCATGGTGTCCGCGCTGCACCGAGGAGGGATGGTCCACATGTTGGACCGACTGTATGAACAGAGAAAGGCCATTAACGATTTTTTGATGATCCACGCAGACAGGAGTACTCCCCTGTGTAACTTTGATGTCAGCCAGTGGTAGCTCATGCGTGACACCTGCCGTTTGCTGAGGCCATTTGAGGAAGCGACGTTATTTGTCAGTCGCCAGGGCTACAGGATGAATAACGTCATTCCACTGCTTCATGTCCTGGAACAGATGCTACAAAATCTGTCTGGGCAGGGGACTGGGGACGTGGCGACTACATCTCGCGGCCACATGAGTCCGTAGGGGACTGAATTGGAGGAGGAGGACATTGGAGCACAAGCATTGTCTAGTGACAGGAGCGGAGGACAGGAGCAGCTGGAGGAGGTAGATGGAGATGAGGAAGACGAGGCAGATGACCCGCAAGCACCATGGGCAGTATACAGTGGAGATGGAGGCAGGGAGTCCCTCAAAGTCACTCGTGCAGATGGCCGCAGCATGCTGATTGCCTGGCTAGTGACAGCCGTATAGTCACCATCCGGCAGAGGGATGAATTCTGGCTCTCCACCTTATTGGACCCTCGCTACCGGTCCAAAATGGGAGCCTTTTTCCCAGCTGCTGAGAGGGAGGACAAACTCAAATACTGTAGAGAATCCTCCCTAGTCATTGGCCGCTGCCTATGTGCAGCATGATTTCCCTCCTCTGACAAGTCTGACCGGGGGGTTCCTCAGCGCTACATACCACTGTGCGGCTGCTGTGGGAAGGTGGGGGGTAGGAGCAGTACCAGCTCCATCAGCAGCAACCTAAGTCTGGAGTTGCTGATGAACAGCTTTCTTCACCCGCCTAGTAAGCAGGGCTGTGGAGTCGGCAAGCCAAAGCCCCGACTCCGACTCCTCAATTTCCCAAACCTCCGACTCCGACTACACGGCGCATGTTTAAGTGATAACTTTACTCTAGTAAAATTGTAACATCAGGCTGTTTATCACCTTATGATACAATAATCAAGCTATTTAGGTAGAACAGACACTGACAAGAAATGTTTTGATATTTTGAACACTTGTGGGTAGAGTTGAAGAAAAAGCTGTATTTATATTCAAGACCAGTATTCACCAACATTGGGAATGTGTAGTAGAGACCTGGGGCAGATTTTGGTCAAGATGTACTTGAATCTGATTCAGAGCCCAGAAGGATTCAGTCAGTATTGAAAACCAAAAGGTGGATTTCCCAAATACTAACAAAATAACAGAAATTAACATTTTAATTTTTAGGAGCAAAACAGTAACAATGCAGTTACAGGAAAGAATCTGCAGAGCTGAGAAGATGCTAAATACTTGCAAGTCAAATGTATGTGTAAGATAGGTAAGATGACTGTATATAAAATTACAGTAGCCTCATGTACAAAGCTGTAGTGGATGAAGAGATATGGAGCCTGAAAGTCACAAGTTCAAAACATTGTTACCATTTTGCTTGTCAGTGTAAAATATTTAATGAGTATGACTTTAGAACACAACAAAATTGTAAATATGCAAAACAATACAGGAACATTTGTGGAGTCTCTGAATTTGTTCTGAGAAATAGTATCGCCTCCATCAGATCCTGCATACATGACCTCACATCTGATCTCATTATTTCCAGGCTAGAGAAAGGCCTCTCTACACTAACTTGGGTTGGGGGAAAGCAGTGACCACAGGGGCAACATCTATAACAATGTCAGGGTATAAAGGAATTGCCTCAGCCACAGTCAGTTTTGATGAATGGTTGATCTTCTACTTCTTTGAAAGCAGGTGAAAAATGTTGCTGAAATTTGTTTGTCATGGGATCGGAATCTTTTCCCTGGGGCAGCGCTTTGCCCTCTCCATGTCATCAATTACATCCTCATGTGATGAGCTGAAGATATGGGAGCATAGCACTGGCCGGAAACCCCAAAGCCTCTTGCTCTTTGCATCGAACTAACTGGACCAACTTATTATATATTTTGGGAGTCGGAGTCGGACCCTTTTATGACGACTCCGACTCCTGCAAAATAGGCACCGACTCCAGGACTCCGACTCCACAGCCCTGCTAGTAAAGAGGCCACTCGGCAGCAGCAGCAGGACCTGGGGCAGACCCTGAACCAACAGGTGGTGGCCTACTTGGACAGCACTCTGCCACCCCAGTTAAAAGATCCACTGGACTACTGGGCAGCCAAACTGGATGTTGCCGTTGCTTGCCGAGTTTGCAGTGGAGAAGCTGTCCTGCCCGGCCAGTAGTGTGGCATCAGAGCGGTGTTCAGTGCGGCGGGGCCATCGTTCCCCAAGGAGAACCCGCTTGTCCATGGGGGAAATGTGGAATGACTGACCTTTGTCAGGATGAATCAGGCATGGATCGGCCAGGATTTCCACACACCAATGCCTTAGGCGTCAGATTACATCAGCTATGACGCCTCACCAAAACTTTTGAGAAATGAGTCTGGATTCAAACTACCTGCCTCAGCCACTATTCTGATGCCGGCACCCGTCTGATGCCACACATCTGCTGCCGTTTCTCCATCTGCCTACCACCATCTTTACCAGGGACTGGTATTGCCACCCACCTCCACACTCTGTCATTGTGCCACTCTTTGACCTCATGCTACTGCTGCTGCTGGTGCCGTGACCTCCACACTGTGTCATTGTGCCACTCTCTGACCTCATGTTGCTGCTGTGGCTGCAGCCATGCCCTCCACACTCTGTCATTGTGCCACTCTATGGCCTACTCCTGTTTTTGCCACCTCCAGTATGTCATTGTGCCACTGTCTGACCTCATGCTGCTGCTGTGGCTGCTACCGTCTGTCATATCCGTGTAGCGTACCTCTTGCCTCTGTCCCTTGATCACAATCCTTGCCGACCGTCCTGACCTTACGCTTGTCCCCGACTCTGAGTTTGCCTTACGATTTTGTACCTCGCTGCACCTCGGCTGCCACCGCAAGCAAGTCACGTCAGGGGTAACGACCTGGTAGACTCCTGCTTTGCGGCGGGCTCTGGTGAAAACCGGGACCTACTTAGATTCCGCTCCCTTGCGTGGCTATTGCCATCGTCCCCTTACTGTGCTGCGATCTGTGGCGACTCCAGTAACCTACTACTGTGTTCTTTGACGCTATGGTAGGATCTTAGCCCTCAGCTTGTTTTTTTCCAGCTGGGGCTGCCATGATTTTATCAGGCCGCATTCCCGCTTCAGTTTTTTGGTCAATTTTGCCCCTGTAAGTGCACAGGGAATTTAAGAGTGAAGCGATTCTAAGAGCGCCGGCTGTCATGTGCGTGTCATACTAAAACACAACATTGTATGAAGACCAAACCAAGCTCCCTCTGCATATTTAAATATGGCTCTGTGCAGCCAGGAAATAGCTGTTTTTTAACACGATTCATCCTGAAGTAATTCGGGAGGAAACGAATTTTGTCGGAAAATTCGTCGAAGTCGGCAAATCGAATTTTTGAGAAATTCGCCCATCCCTAGATGAGAACAAAAGGTTTTACAGAGCCCAACTAATTGAGGAAGTTAGGAAATGTGTTAGAGTGCACCACATTATTGTGACCGGTGTTGTACAGTGTTAGTATTTCTTGAGTTAGTAGCTCCCTAAAGGATTGTAGATGTAATGTGAGAGCCCATTTATCCTTGGATATATTTCACTCCTGCTCTTATGTTTGGTGATAACGATTTAAGTTTTATAGGGAAGTGTGGAATGACATGTAGAAGTGCCTATGACAGACCCTATTGTGTGATAAAGTGGGTGTGGTCCTCCAAGCTACAGAGGAAAAGCCTTATGTGATTGCAGAAATCGAGTCATTTATGTTGTTTAGGCCACATATAGTTTTTGATAGAA
Organism: Phyllomedusa bahiana; assembly: GCA_025379985.1. Taxonomy (NCBI): domain Eukaryota; kingdom Metazoa; phylum Chordata; class Amphibia; order Anura; family Hylidae; genus Phyllomedusa; species Phyllomedusa bahiana. Next base: position 22,298 of record JAODAL010010883.1, read on the forward strand.
GAATTTTTGAAAAAATGTGAAAGTTTGTTTTAGAAGTGTGAACTTGCATTATAGAAAAGAACAGACCCTGGGTTTGAGGCTCCTGTAATTTGTCCATACAGCACCTTGCCGTGGTTAGGAGTAAATGTTTAATCATCCAGCTAAATCAGTCATATTTTTACACTTTGTTCATATTGTCTGTTATGATGAGAAACAGTGAGTTGAGGTTTTGAAGGAACTTGATTTTTATTGTGAGCAGTGTCTATGCAGTATCTGTGTAATAGATTGGACGGTGTGTGGTGTGAGGAATTCCCATCATTGTTTCAATACGTATTATCAGTACCTGATCAGTATCTGAAGCTCACCTGTAGGACGTCTAACAGGTGAAGCTACACCAGAAAGGCATGGTTTGTCTGAGGGAGGTGTGGTCGTATTGAATTGAGGTTCTTTGTTGTTTTAATTGTTTTATTGTAGTCTTGCAGGACAAGACTATGGGAAATTCAGCCGGAAAAGCTGTCGTACACACAGAGAGACACAGGGATTGACTGTGATACAGGGATACAGATAGTGAGGATGTGTGAACGGAGAAAGGAGAGGAAAAATTAGTGAGTTAAAAAGTTGATGATTGATGCACGTGGTTCCAGAAGGCAGATTAAATGAAGACATATGGAAAAAGGTTCTGAGGAAAGGCAATACTTTAGTAACACAGGCATAAAGGTAGCACAGGGTTTCAAAAACTGGTAACTTCAGGCACATTATGGGAAGAATTTAAAGAATTTTATGAGGGTAAATATGTTTATAGGATAGTAGATAAATCAATGAGACAAAGTAGACAAGGCAGAAGGGTTGTTTTCTTTGTACCCTGACACAGAGCAGAGGGCAGGCACTGGAGGGTTTAGATTTGGATTAGGTAGGGCAGTAAAAATGGGCCACGGCTGCGGATCAACCGGGAGGGTAAAAACCAGCGCTGGTGGGTGAAATATTTCACTTACTTTGCCTTCCTGCTTGGTGGCTGCTGTGACCCAGGTGCTGTCTTTCTTTGGGATGGTCTGAAATCAGAATACACTGTGTTAGATTTATATTGTATATAAGGACAAAAGATACAGGCTGCCAGCAACGTGGAGATATAAAGGAAATATACATTTTTGAATTTTATGTATAAATCCATGGACCTTGCAAAGCATACATTACTGGACATGTAGTAATATAAGTGTGTTATTAGGTTATAAACAACCATTCAGGAGCCATTGCTCAGAATAGATATATTTACTAAGTGGCGAGCGCTGCAGGGAATCCTGATGTTCTCACATAGTGATACAGTGATAAGGGTCCATGTTTTTGTGACATACATAATGGAGAGTTTTCGAGAAAAAAAAAAAAAGACAAATAGATGGGTCTATTGCCTACCATTGGTGATATTAAATATGCAAATTAATCTTGCAGTTATGTAGTAATATATGGTAGAGCAGGTTTTACATTATTAGATTTTTAAGGTATTAACAAGCATGAAGATTTTTTTTTTGTTCCCAGGTTCAAAATTCTCTTCCAGTTGATATTGATTGGTGCAACAAAAATAAGATTGAGTATGACATGGACACATCGATAAATGTGGAGTCTCAGTATAGAGGATATCAATCTATATAAGCTGTTATGTTGTGAATGGTACAGTGAGCTCCATAAAAGAACATTTTGATAACGAGATTTCATCAGTCCCAAGTCAGAAAGTATTATGTTGTTTGTTTGACTGGTTAAACCACACACATGGGAATAGCAGCCAAGAATGCAATTGAAAAACGAATCCCTGTAGTAGTAATAGTTAGAAAGGCAACCTCTTAGATCCATCTCTCACTAGTGCAGTGACAGAATAGAGGCAGGAAGAGCATTAAAGGGGTTTTGCCAGGACGTGCCTTATGTGCTAAGAAGCAAATGTAAACAAGCCACGGCTGAACTGAGAGAGAGAGAGAGAGACAGACAGCCAGAGCACAGAGCTGCATAAGGGATCGTGTGAAATGTTCACTCAAATAATTAAACTATAACTAGTGAATTCTGTATACAAAAGACAACAGCTTTTCTCCACAGCAGCTTGAAAGCTTCTTCATGTTCCCTGTCATCAGATAAAGCAGGGATCTACTAAGATAATCACACTATAACTAGTGGATTCTGTATAAAAAAAGACAACATATTTCTACCCGGTGCCTTGAAAGCTTCTGCAGCTCAGTCTCATCAGATAAGAAGTGTTCTCTGCGCAAGCCCGGCCAGCAGCTCTTGTCAGGTCGTATCTAATATAAGCTTTTACGTAACTAAGGGCAGGTAAGGCAGCCTGTAGCTCTCTCAGGGTGCAATTTTTGTAATCACATATATTTAGAAAAGTGATTAAATACCCATTTTGGAGGATCCCACGTCAACATTACATTGTGGCAAAACCCCTTTAAAACAAACAAAAGACTTTTAGGGCTATTCAGAGTTGTTATAAATCATATGTCTCTTTTTAAGGATTTTAATGTAAGTACAGTATAATGTTATTGACAGACTATCCAAATATGATATAACAGATATATGATATAACAGATATAATATATCATAAAGAGATAACCTACATAATTGAACTAATTTTATAACCCAAAAGGTTATACACCATGAAAGAAAGGTATGACTGTTAGCAGTCTGAAACCACAATCCAGTTCATTGAGGAAGTACTGCCTGCAAAGACAGAATTAAAAGAGAGGGTCCCCTTGACAAAGAAACCTAAGTACCCTCTTAGTATAACTCAAATGGATGCAATCGCTCATGAACTTTTAGACGAAGGAGTAATCATGGAAACGTGTCTCTATGTAACACATCATTATAGTTATTACAGCCCATGAACAAGGAAGGGTAGTTTTGCCCCAAGGTGCAAGGTAGTTTTGCCACTATTCCCCTAGAATGTTCACAGCAGTGATGTCACAACTGTTAGCAGAATGTGTCCCCAGACACAATGATTTTACAATACATAAACATATTAATCAATCCGCATGTCATCATTAGAGGTGTATAAAATGGCATCAGTTTCTTTGCTAAATTTCCTTCAAGACAAGAATAGAATTGTAAGGCCTTAAAAAAGAAGCTGTGATTATGTTGTACAACAATAGTGTTTTTGGAACATTGCAGCTCACAGGGGAATATTTTCGCTCAGAAATTTTTGGGGATTGATATTTTATTGTAGACTTTAACAATCTTCACGGTGACGTTCACAATGGGTTTTTTTTTTTGTTGAAACCATTTACAATGCTTTGATGCAGCCCTTTTTATCGTTAAAAGCCACGCCCATTATAGTGACTAATTTTATATATTAAAATTAACACTAGGTGCTCTAAGTATTGTTAACCTTTCAGATGGTATTGTACAGATACTGCAGGTAATACCACATCAGTTTTGACACAATTTAGGCCAGACTAATAATGACCAGTAGCTTACTATTCAGCCAGACTAGACCCATTCGCAAGGGGGGCTGCCTCTTACGCATCTTACGCTGTCAGTACATTACAGACCTTGCTTGCTTGTCAAAAGTGTAGAGATTTTCTTGAATTACTCAGTAACTGTTTATTGTCTTGATTTCTCGTATTCTTTTGGTTCACAATGACAAGTCATTACTGCTACATGTACTGCTGTGCAACTCTGCTATTCCAACATTCACTTCCTTTTTCTCTGGCTCCATGCCCAGACAATTGAGTAATAGTCAAGTGATGTTAGCAGTAAACATCACTTTGAATCACAGATGTTAACAATACCTTAAAGTTACAGTATGTTTTATTTATGCCTGATAATGTCACAAATTCAGTGTTGAACTTTGAACCTAACAATCCCACTGCTGCATCTGGAGGGGGGGAGAAAGTAGTGTGGGCTCCCTCTTTCCTAAATTTAGATAATCCCGATTTTGAGTTGTATGCCGATGGATCAAGATATAACATAAATGTGGAAATGTGGTGATCAGAGACTGTAAAGGCCTATGCTCTGCCGTCACACACATCTGCTTGAGAAGCTGAGTCAAAAGTATTGGAAGAAGCCAGCAAGCATGTCACTGGTTTTACTGCTAACAAATTTACAGACTCTCGCTATGCATTTGAAATCAAACATGGCTATGGTCCGATATGGAAAGCAAGATCTTTTCTTACAGCTAATGCACAAACTATTAAAAATGGCAAACAAGTGCGGGCGCTGATGGAGACATTGCTGCTGTCTATATTCTAAAACAGATACAAGTGAAACAAAAGGCAACTAAAGCTGCCCGAACCAAGCTGAATCCTGCCATCATCGCCACAGCATTACAAGAAGGCACAGTTGCCTCTGAACTTTGACATCTTTAAAAAATTACAAGGAGTACAAGCTGAAGAAGAAGAACAGAAGATTCGGAAAGAGAAGAAGGGGCTATTGACTATACTATTTCTACCTGCAGTTGGGAATAGACTGTGTCATCCAAGAACCCTTTATCCCATGATGGCTCCCAAGCTACACATGGAGTCACGCACCAGTCAACTGTGCTGCCGCATCTTGTCAATAAATTCTGGGGTGCCGCTGGATTTACAACTGTTGCTGCCAAGTATAATCAAAGATGTATGATATGTGCAAGAAACAATATGGGAAGAACAGTAAAGACCCCACAATGTCATACTTCCACAGCGGACTATCTTTTCCAGAGATTACAGTGGGAGTATGTCCTGGTCTGCATTAATCTGTTCAACGAATGGCCTGAAGTTGCTACTGCTCAAGCTACAGCCAAGAAGCTACTGTCAGAAGTGTTGTGCAGATATGGAGTTCCTGAAACCATCGAGAATGATCGAGGCACAGCCTGCATTGAAGATGTCATTGAATCATTTATTCTTATTTTTAGACCTTTTATATGGCCTAGAGTGGAGCAGCGGGAGAGTGGAGAGACTGAATTATACCTTTATACCTTAAAAGGGTTGTCTCGCTACAATGATTGGGTTTTAATTAAAAGATCTTTAAAAAAACAAGCAGCTTTGCAATATATGTTCATTACAAATGTCCTACTGATTTTGAGTTATCCCTGGTAGTAGGAGTGCATCAGCTCCTCAAATCACTACAGCAGCCGACCTGTTGATTGTTTATCTCACTGGCTGCCAGTCCTGGTGACTCATCAGCTTCTCAATACAGGTCAGAGCACAGAGCTCCTCCCACACAGTATGTGATGCTTCTGTAGGCGAGGGGGAGGGCTCTACTCCCCGTGTGTAGCTGTGCTGCCTGTATTAACCCTGTGTGTGCCTGCTCCCTCCTGCTCTCTACACAGATTGAGGAGAGCAGAGTCAGAGGCTGATCTGTGGTCAGTAGGATGTGACAGTAGTGAAGTGTGTTACTATAATCACCATGTGTCTGTGGAGCTTTGACTATACTAATAGAACAGATCAGGGGGACATATGAACCGTTCATACCCCCCCCTGCTGTATTATTGACACTTGTTTATTATAGTAACACACTTCACAGCTGCCCTGTGTCTGTTCTGATGGGAGGACAGCACAGAACATGGTTTGTTTGTTGTTGCTTGAGATGTCCCTGGAGATTTTTTTGCTAAGCAGGGGGTATAGGAACACTTACATCCCCCCAGCTCTGCTATTAGCATACACAGCTTCACAGACCTCTGGCTCCACACTCATAGATCAGCCCTCTCCCTGCTGTCTCCTGACTCTGTGGAGAGGAGCAGCAAGAGCTCGGCCACAGCACAGTGCAGCTGATCCAGCAGTGAGCAGCCTGCAGCAGACCTAGGCAGGCACACACAGGGTTAACTCTGGCAGCAAACCGCCTCGCCCCACCCCCTGCTGTATAGAAGTTACTGCAGTAGGAGGAGGAGAGCTGTCTGTGTGCTGAGGGGAGGGGAGAAGGGGGAGGAGAAGAGGCAGACAAGAAGCATGCCCTTGAATTCAAAAATCCTATCCTGCCAGACACACTGAGGTAGGCTGAAAGCCTGTAGTGAGACAACTCCTTTAAATCAAAGATCCAAAAAGCTATGCAGAAACTAGGAAAGCAATGGACTGAATGTTTGCCATTAGCTCTCTTTATTCAACGGTTATCTCCTAATAATAAGGCAGGTCAGACATTTCAGGTTAGGTCAGGGGCCCTAGGTCCTTATGATAGGTGTTAATTTTTTTTTCCACAAGACCTCCATATGCAGCATAGTGGCTTGACTTCTTAGATGACAACTCTTACAAGGCGATTGACTAATATACCTTCTCAAGTTGTTGCTTAAGATTCTGATGGATGGTTCACACCTCTTACATCCAGGAGATTGGGTTATTGTTAAAATATGCATGAGAAGGGCTCCAGAACCACAGTTTGATGGACCCTACCAAATGCTCCTAACCACACATATCTGTAAAAGCTGGAGGGAAAGCCTAACTAGATCTATGCCTCTCACTGTAACAAGGTCACGGTTCCGGAGACTGGGGATTCAAGTACTTTGCTTCAAAGGGAAACAAAAACACGGCAGCACTTTAAGACAAAACTATTTATATTTACAAGATTGGTTTGTGGCCCTGGGTGAACCTGTTTGTCCCTATTTGCTCTTTACAGAAAGGATATTTGTGACTTTGAAAAATAACCCAAGAAAGAGTTTACCTGCTTAAAGAGGACACTAAAGAACAATATACATGATGCATTTCATTATTCCTTTTCCTATTTGTTGTGAGAGAAAGTATTACTAAAGAAATTTGTTTTTGAGTAGTTGGGTTAATCTTTTATAGGATAATCTCTTTTTGTATGGTGCTTTTCAAGTTTGATGTCTGTAAATTTATATATATTAATATATATATATATATATATATATAATATTATATATATATATATATATATATATATATATATATATATTATGTTTCTAAGAAATGGACTAGATATATTTCTATGTAACTAAAACCTGTAGCATTCCCAGATGATCCCTATGTTTGCAAAGACTCACTCGATCAGTGTACCCCTAGATGAGTTTAATACACCAGATGAGATTAATATTAATAAGAATGTTGCTTGGATAAATTATATGTACTACAGGGATACCCCGTTATCCGCGGGGGTTACGTTCCAGAAAAGTGCAACGGATAGCGAAACGGCGGATAACGAGGCAGGAAACCAAAGGTACCGAACAATGCAGTTTAATGTAATGAGGCATGAAAAAGGATAACAAGGCATAAAGAACAATGTGTGATTATGAAGAAATGATACAGCAGCTCCGACTATGGATTGCCATAGATAAAGCTTTGCCAAGTTTATTGATATCTATTAAAACGAGACGGCGGGCGGCCGTGTAAGTGTGCAGCGCCACCCGAAACTCGTTAATCGGAACTGTCTATCTTTGTACCAATCAAGGATGCTGTCTCGTTTTAATGGATATCAATAAATTTGACAAAGTTTTATCTATGGCAATTCATGGTCAGAACCGCTGTATCATTTTGTCGTAATTCTTCATGCTTCTACATGGTATACTCCAGCGGGATACGTGCGGACCCGACTGTGGCAGTGGATATAGCATGTGGTGAGCTGGCAATTGAATTTTTTTGTCTTTATAGGGAACACTGTACAGTACAGTACAGTATAGAGGATAACAAGGCATTAGAAACATTGTACAGTATAGTACAGTACAATACCATATTAGAGGATAACAAGGCTTAGGGAACAATGTACAGTACAGTATCATTAGAAGGTAAGTCATTAAGAACAATGTACAGTACCACATTAGAGGATAACAAGGCTTAAGGAACAATGTACGGTATCATATTAGAAGATAACAAGTCATTAAGATCAGTGTACAGTACAGTACCATATTAGTTAGAGGATAACAAGGCTTAAGGAACAATGTACAGTACTGTACAATACCATATTAGAGGATAACAAGGCTTAAGGAACAATGTACAGTACCATATCAGAAGATAAGCCATTAAGAACAATGTACAGTACCGTATTAGAAGATAACAAGGCTTAAGAAACAATGTACAGTACCATATTAGAAAATAGCAAGTCATTAAGAACAATGTACAGTACAGTACCGATTAGAGGATAACAAGGCTTAAGGAACAATGTACAGGTACTAGAGGGTGGTTGTGTTCCAAATCATCGCCTGTGTCGACCGCTCCGATGCTGAAACCGTTGCGCAAGCATTTGGTAATGTGTAGGTAAATATGCAGCATTCTGCTGTTTGACTTTCAGGGGCACCATTCCAAGATAGGTATGGTTCCCACCTGTGGTACCTGCACCTATCAAACAATGATGCAATCATTGTCTGTAGTGGTACAGTACTGTAAAACCCCTTTAAACAAAACCTGAACACTGACATCACTGTACTGTACCTGTAGGTTATTCAGATGCAAGTGGAATGGGAGATGGATCGTCAGGGTCATTGTCGCTGGTGTCCACTGTGATGTCCACTGGTAAATGTTCTACAAAATTGCTAACTTTCTCGTCCATCACATCAGCTGATTTTGAACTTGATGATGTTGGGTTGGAAAGGAAACCATCCAGCGTCATTTGTTTGCTTGTCTGGAGCTTTGAGCGGTAAATTTCTCTATAGCAAGAAACCGCATCCTCTAAGGCCCTGCTAACCTTAAGAGAACGTTCTAAAATAGGATCATTTTCTTGAAAGATGTTCGAGACCATCTCCAAAAGGGATAAAGCTTCTTTCAGCTTAACAACAGAGAGCGTTTTGGTTTCTTTCATCACCTCCTCCTCCTCATCTTTGCTCCCTTGTCCTGTTGATTGTTGGTCCAGTTCCATCAATTCTTCCAGTGTCAGATCTTCTCTGTGACATTCTAATGATTCTCGCACATTCTCTTCATCAACTTCATCAAAGCCAACAGCATTTGCAAATGACACAATGTTTTGATGTACAGAACTGATGTCCTCAATGCCATTGCGTTCATCCACAAAATAAGGTGTCAGCTTGCTCCACACACCATTCATGCATTTCTTGGTGACCTCTTCCCATGATTTCGCTATGTTATCAATGCAGTCCATAATGTTGAATTTTTTTCCAAAATTCACGAATTGTGATTTTACCTTCTCCAGAAGTTTAATTGATCATCTGGCGAAATGTGCGCCGGAGATAATACGCCTTCACTGTTGCAATAGCGCCATGGTACAACGGTTGCAGTAGAGAGGTGGTGTTTGGAGGCAGAAAGAACACTTTAATATTTTGGCAGAGGCTCTCGTAATCTAACTTGTGGGATGTTGCGTTGTCCATCAAAAGTAAAATTTGGAAATCGAGATTCTCTCTCCTGCAGTAATCGCTTTTCTACAAAACAGGAAGGCTAGATTTGGGATGATTCTTCATGGCTCTTGGATTTTCACTCTGGTAGACAAGGAGAGGTTTTAATTTGCAATCACCTTCTGCGTTTCCACCCAGCAAAATTGTCACTCTGTCTTTCTCTGCTTTAAATCCTGGAGCAACCTTCCCTTCACGGGAAATGTAGGGTCGTGATCTGCATCCGCTTCCAAAACAGAGCTGTTTAATCCACATTAAAAACTGGAATAGCTGAATACCCACCACCTTCAATTATTTCTTGGAGCTCAGGAACAAATTTTTGGGCTGCTTCTGTATCTGCACTACTGAGTTCACCAGTCAGTTTCAGGTTGTGAAGATTTTGCCGTTTCCTGAATCGGTCGAACCACCCACGATTAGCCTTAAAATCTTCATCTGTTGCAGTAGCTGCCAGATTAGTGGATTGTGAGGCATCCATATTTTTCAGCTCACTGTACAGACTTTTAGCCTTTTCCATAATTACAGTTTGGCTTATTGGCGACTTTGTGTGATTCATTTCTTGAATTCAAATTGCCAGTAACTGTTCCATTTTCTCTAGTAGTGGATTGCGTTTTTTGTCACCAACTTTGATGATATCGGTGTGCAGCGTTCAACACAAGCACAGATATTTGCTGCTTGCTTTTTGATGATGTGGATTGTGCTTCCTGGAAGCGCAAGGATGCGGCCTATTTCAGTGGTGCTGGCACCACTTTCAATCCAACGTATCACATCTAACTTTAGCTCTAGACTGTAGCTCTTGCGAGTTCTCTTAGATATGTGCTTATCACAAGCCCGTTTAGCGCTAGGTTTCTCCCAGCGCAAGAGACCAATTTTCCCATCCGAATCACAATACTGTACTGTAGTTCCCAGCTGTCTAGTCTCTTTGCTACTGCAGTGAGAAAGGCAAGCTGGATGCAGTAAAGTGATGTGACTTTACAGCACTGTAATAGGATGGAAATTATATAATGTGTCTTATTAATTGATAAAAAATATTTCTTAAAAGATTGTATCCGTCTTTAAAAAAAATTCACGTTTTTAGGTTTTTCTCATGTGGGGGCACTGCATGGTACACCACAGTATAGTCTATTTCTGCCACAGCGTTTGACCTTTGTCCCCTGCGACTGCTCAAATTTTCAAACAAATTTCCCCCACCCCCCACAATACTGCCAGAGTTGATATCAACATTTAACCCAAAAGTATTATTACACCCCCCATGTATGGATGGCCAGAAAATTCTAAAGTCTGTTGTAATCTGACTATACAACTTAACAAAAGGGGAAACTATTTTGGGGCATCCCGAAGAAGGGAGACAGCTCTGTCGGGATAAAAAGGTTTGATGTCCCATGAGGCTACTTGGGCGGGGGCGGTATTGCGCCCAGCCCCCCTGTGTCATCAAGCAGATGGGGTACTTTGAGGTACAGTGGGGCTCCCCTTTTTCCCTTTGACGAACTATGCACGAAACATCTTAACTGCACTAAGTATCACTCTTTTTCTATTATGTAAAAACCTTTATTTTTATATTTTTCTCCCTTTTGTAATTAATTTCTTGACCGCCAATCATCACCCGCTTACAAGCACTTGCATCGCTCCACATACAGTAACATAACTATTGTACTGTACGTGCAGCAACGTAACTGTGAAACACAAATGACGCATAACGAAGTTTTCTGCAATACCGACTGTGACGTAACTGCGAAATGACGGATACGAACGAGAAACGGGGACCCTGAATAAAATTCCAAACCCATAAACCCTATAGGGGAATAAACATATTTTTCCCCAGCGGAAACACAAAAACAAATTTATTAAGCAAGTAAAATTTATTGACATCGCTATTTTTAGCCTGTAAGAAATATATTGAACGCCGATTATCAATATGGCGCACAGTCGAACAGGGAAGCAAATTGGCACAAGGTTCAACAATGTGATATAAATCCCACTATGGACAAAAAAAATTTTTTCCCTGTTTGGTAATCTGGAGAAACTACAATACAAGAAATGAACTTTTTTTGGGACCCCAATTTCATTAAATATGTATCAAGGGCCCTTCCTTTCCGGGCGCCGAAAATGTGGTGAGGCGACTGCAGAGGCTCCGGAGCGCCGTGCCCCACAAAACCAGCAAATTTAAACCCGCCCACTGGGAAGCAGGAAACTCACCTGAGCACCTACCAGGTTCCGGGCACACCCGGGGACCCCGGGTTGACCGGATCCGGACACCATCTTTTCCCAAATCGGAGGCAGCGGGGGTGGGGGACGGGGAGAACGACCCGGCTGAAAAAACGGACGCGGCGGCAGGCAATAGTCCCCCCCCGCATTTAATCGAGTCACCGGGAAAGGCACGGCAACCCAAGGAAACCCAGAGCCCCCGGCCACTACCGCAGAAAGCCCCGCGGATCCCTTTCCGAAAGCGGCGCCACGGCCTTTTGGGGGCGCCATTTCAGTTTTCTGCTGACTCTGGAGAGGGTTGGGGGCCCATCTTAACCCCCTAGCCCCCCGGGCCCCTTTGGCAACTACCTGAGGCATTCCCCCCTTCGCTTTCGGGGCCCCGTTTAAGGGGACAATTCAAGCCCTCAGAAGATTTAAAAACGCATTTTTTTCCCCCTGATCCCCCCCCCAAAATTTGGGAAAAAACCCTTTTACAGCTGGGCAGGCAAAAATTCCCTTTCCCCCCACAACTTGGCCACCTGCACCCAAAAGATCCCTCCCTGTTTAAAAAAGGGTCTATGCATTGGCAAGCCCCTTACCCCTTTTAATTTTTAAGGCAAAAAAACCCCCCCCCCCCCCCCTAGAACTTTGATTGAATGACTGCTAGCTGTTGGGGTTTCCCCATTAAGATCTTTCAAAACGGCTATCCCTCTGTAGCTGAAGCTGTCCGGGCTGCACTAATACCCTGAAACAACTTAGCGCTCAAATTTAAACAAGTCTCGGGATAACCCTGCCCGCTGGGCACCTTCCCATCGGGCATTTTTTCATGTCCTAGGAACCTTTTTTTAGGGGAATTTGTTACCCTCTTAAAAATGGGAAAATCAAAAGCCCCAAGCATTAAACCAAAATCGGAAAAAGCTCGGGGGCAGTACTACAGGGGACTCTGACAAAAATTCAACAGAGCCCGACGGGGGAACCCTTTATCTTTTTTCCGCGGTCAGACCAAAAACCTCCTCCAAAAACCAGACCTTCGCTGATATTTTCCCAAAACCAGTTTAGGATTAAAAAAAAAGATTGCGACAGAAGTGCCAAAAAAATTCCCCCTTTACCTCCAGGACCCCCAACAGAAACAGGGGCCTCACATGTCGCCAGGGAAAGGAGAAATAAGAGAACATGCTTTTCCCTGGAGGAACTAGAATTTAGGGCCCGGGGGAAACCCTTTGGAAAAGGACGTAAATTGCCATGCGGCCCACAACAAAAAGGGGTGTTATCAGAGAACAACCCGTTTGGGCCAAAAAATTTTAAACGACTTAGAAATCGCTCTAGGCGCAACAATCTTAAATAATTGGCCACCTAAAGCCCTTTTCACAGCACTCCCTGCCCCACTTTTTTGCGACCCAAAACTTCCAGAATTCTTGGGTATCCAAAGCGCTGCCGGGTTGAGAGGGGCCCAAAACGGGGCCCCTAACGGGAGAGGCGCCAATACCCGAACCCGCAAAGGAGAACGCCAATGGGGAATAAACACCAAGACCAAGGCAATCTACCCGGAAAAAATTTAAAATTTTGCAGACAAAGCCGAAATTCGAGTTAAAAACAACACTACCCCAGTCCATTTCAAAGGGCCTTAAGCAGCAAAATTACCCGAGGACTTTTCTGCTGAGTTCCCAAACGCGCAGACTTTCTCGAGAATCTGCCCCGGAATTTTTTTAAGAGGCAGGAAAATTTTTGCTTTGCTAAATCCACGATCAAAACGAAATTTTCCACAAAAAGGGGAAATTTTTCCTCCCCCTTTTTAAACCCCTGAACCCCCCCAAAATTTTCCCGGAGAGAACTGGGAAAATTTTCCCAAAAATTTGGGGTCCCCTCAGCGATCCCCCACGGGCTGTCCGCTGTCTCCACCACTAATTCCCCCCAAAGGCTCCCCCCTGTACAGGACATTTCAGCCCGGGAATTTAAGTCCGAAGGAGAAACCCAAAGGGCCGGGCCCCGGGCCCATAGTCACGTGACTTCCCTCCCTTTAAATGGGGGTTTCCCCCCAGTGGGGGAAAAATTTCCCAAATACTTTTTTTTTGCCCTATAAAATTTTCCGATGTCGTAAAATTTTTGCTGGGTTGAAGGCCTCCCCCTTTTGGAGCTGTTCGTTTAAATTTGTCTCCACAATGTTGGGAAAAAGGGAGAAGTCCCCCAGCACCATGACGGAGATCTATTTAAAATGTTCCCCTTTTTCCCTGAGGGCTTTGGGAACCCACGGCTTCTTTTTCTTTGGACCCGAAAGGGGCCCTGGTTCTATTGATTTTTGGGTGTTTTTTTGCCTTTTTTATTTTTGTTCGGGTAACCTACGCCTTTAAACTATCGGGGAGCGGGATGGTCCTTCCCCCCGAATACTGCCCCACATGATGCAAAAAATTTATCGGGGTTTTTTCCCAATTGGAAAACCCCAGATAAATTCGCCGAGAGGGTTTTAAGGCAAAATTTTGGGAATGCCCAAGGGCCCTTAAAGATCGCCCAAAAGAGAGCTATGATTTTTCCGTCATTTGAAAAAAACTGAAACTTGACATTGCCCTGCTCCAAAAACCCCCACTTGGGTAGAGGGGGAATTTTTCAGTTTTGAAAAAAAAAAGGGGTTTTGGCATGTTTTGGCCCCCCCCCCCGGTAGAGAGAAAGGGGGGGGTTCATGACCCTAAATTCAAAAATTTTTAACACCACTGGGGAAGAAACGCCCGACACAGAGGGGAGAAACATCAGCCCTACTGTTGCCCTGCCGATCCCCAAAGGGGCTATTTTTTAAATTTTTAAAAGGGTCCCTAATGGGACAAAAAGGGTTTTTTTTTTGAGGAACTTGCAGGTAAAATTCAAAGCTAAACCCCCACCCCCCTCAAATTATAGGAGGAGACCTAACACGGTCCTGACGCTTTTGAGGATAATCCCACCCCCGCGGCACACAGGGAAAAATACCCGCGCAGCTTTTTTAAAACTCCACCACCTTAATTGATTTTTGGGGAGGCCCCCCCCAAAAAGGGCAGGGAGAAACTCTTTTTTTCCCCCCCCCTCCCCATTCGGGGTCTCGTATTGACAACTTGCTGTTTTCCCCATTTTTAGCCTCAAGGGTCAGTTCAGCGAAAAACGAAGATCGATCATCTCAATCATTCCCCTGAAACAAAAAAATTTTTATGATTTTACCCCAAGAGGAATAAAGCAAAAACTGGCTTTTCCCTAAATACCTAAAAAATACGAAGATTTTGGGTAATCTTTAAAAATAGGGGGAGGGGAATTCATAGGGACAAAGAGGTCCATGCTGATACTCCTCATTTGCTGGGGGAAAACGGCAAAGGGTTTCCTTAGGGGCCGAATCTTTTCTTAATTGCCCCGGGAAAAAATTATAGCGCCCAAAATAGATAACTCCTCTTAACTTAGGCCCTCCTACTTTTTTCCTTTTAAAATCTTGTCAGTCTAGGCAAATTGGGAACCCTTGGGGGGGAAAGGGCAAAGGTGAATACGACACTGGCATCAACAGAGAAAAAATCCCGTAAACCCTCTAGCTGATGCCCGTCCCCCTTAGTTTTGGGGAAACCCAAACCGGGTAACCCTCCGGCCCATCTGGCCGGGAGTTTTAAAGGACCTTCAACACCATCCATGCGGTCAAAAACAAGTCAGGATTCTAAAAACACGTTTTGGCAAAGGGCATCCCCCTCAGATCTTCAGAGATACTATTCTGAATTGTATCGCCCGCAAATCCGATGGGGGGAGTCAAAACGGATTGCGGGGAAAAGCAAACCTTTGGGCCAAAACTGCCCCCCAAAACGAAAAAACAAAAACTTCCTAGGGGCACCCCCAAACCGAAGAGTTAGTTCCCTTACGAAAAAAAAGCTTCCAACCAAAAAGCACCAACCAGAGGGGTACGGGCTGATTCTAAAAAATTACCCCCCCCTGAGGTCTCTCCCAACTTGGGCCCGTTTATATAACCATTTTTTTCGGGTGCAGGCATCCCACCCTAAAAAATTAAGCCCCATACGGGTGCGGGCCCAACCGGGGAGGGATCCCCATGGATCCCTCTGCTTATTGCCCCATCCCCCCCATAACGGGATTTTTAAAAATTTTCTCTAAATTTTTGGGCCCCCGGCCCGGCCCCCCGAACTACCCCCCAAAAAAATTTTCCAAGCCCCCAATGGGATTTTTACAGAACAGGGGCAAGGGCCAATGTCCGCAAGGGTTTTTATGGAAAAAAAACGATGTCAAAGTCCCAAACCCCAGAACCACCAATCCCCAGCAATATTTTTTAAATTTATGCTGAAAAAGCATTTGAAAAAATGTCGCTGGGCTTGGTTTTAAAAAATTTTTATTCGCGCGGGCCCTTGGGGCTCCCTTTCCCTCAAACATCCCTCCTTTAAAAACAAACCCCCCGGCAAGGAGGGTTTTAAACCCGGGGTTTTTTTGTCCCGACTCCTTTCCCCCTGTGGAGGGGCCAAATAGGCAAGGGGGGGCCCTCTTTCAAACCTTTGGGTGTTCAAAAAAGGCTATAGAACCAAAATCAAAGATTTTTTCCCGCTCGGTCAGACTTTAAAGGGATTAAAAATAGGGGAAACCCCCTAATTTTAAAATTATGCTTTTTTGTGCTTCTCCATTAAGGTGTCCCATTGAAAAATCGATGGGCCCAAAGACCTTTGGCCAATGCTCTGGCTTTTAAAGTAAATTTCCCCAAAAACCGAAATTTTTGATATAACCCCGGGCCCGGGAAGTCAAAGTCCCTTTCAGCACTCCCCCAGTCATGTTCAGGGTTTGGGGGCACAAAGGAAAAACTATCCAAAAAACTGGGGAAACAACATAGGGGTTTCCCCAGACAGTATATTTTCCCCGAATTTTTTCCCCCCGGGGGAATCCAAAAGATTTGTGGGGGAAATGGCCAAATGGGTGCCCCCGCCGTTGCCCCTGTTTGGCCCCCTTTCCACCCTAATTAAAATTTGGGCAGCTTCTCCAGGTTTTCATATCAACTACAAACCATCCCTTTTTACCAGACAAGTGTGTATAAATAAGTTAAAATTTAGCCTTCCGAAATTTATATGGAGAGGGAAACGCCCCACGGGATAGCCCTTTTAAAAAATTGGTCCCCCCCAAAGGAATTTTGGGGGGCCTAAACCCCCCAAAAATTAAAAATGAAAAATTTTTTGGGCCCCTTTTCTTCGACATGGAATGGACCGGGAAAAAAAAAACATCATTTTTTTCTAACACTGTTTAAAATTTCCCGTTTTTTTACCCCCCATTCCCTTTTAAAAACTCCCCTTACACCCCCCAAAAAGATTTCCCCCCCCCGAAAAATAAACAGGGGGTTTTGTAAATTCCCCAACCTGGGGGTCCCCGAAAATTTTCTCCAGGGCCAAAAGAAAAGGGTTTCCTAGCAAAAGTGGGGAGAAAAGGGGCAATAAATATTTGCCACTCTTTCCCGCAAAGGGGGAAGAGGCCCGCTTTTATTTGGAGAGCCAAAATTTATAGGTCTAACAAAAATCCCTATTTTTCGTACAGACAAGGGCATTAGCTTGTTAAGGGTAAGGTAACTCTGTTCCCCGGGCCCTTTTCAAGGCCCCCAACCAATTTTAAAAACTTGTGGGGCCGGCGGCCCCTCACCCCCTGCCATGCTCATGCAGGCCTGCGTAGGCCCCCAAAAAAGAGGTTTTTGGCGGGTAAAAGGTTTTTCAGGGTTGGAACGCGATTTTCCCCGTATGGATATTGCGGGGGGGTGTTCTAAGGGCTGGCAGAGTCCGGAAGAGGGAAAATAGATAAGGCTTGGGGGGGACAAAATACCCTTTCCAGTGGCCCATCGACAAACTCGGCTTTTAAAATCCCCCCCACAAAACCCTTTATTTCCCGCCAAAAACGACATTTTCCCAAATTTCTCTAGCCCGACTAACCTACCACGGGTTATGGGTTTTTCCCGCAGTCGGGAAAATTTTGGCAAAACTTTTTTAGTTGAATTCTAAAAAGGGACCTGATACCCCTAGACCCCCAAAACGTACTATTCCATAACCAAACAAATAGCAGAAAAACTTCCCCCCCAAAAGGGAATAAAGTCTGCAGCCCCGATTTTTTGGGGGCCAAACTTTCCTGTTTGGGGTCGGGCTGAGCCTAGGAGCCCCACATTAACCCAAAGGGGATCCAAGCTCTTAAACAATTTAAAGAATAAGACAGGCTAAATGTGTTTGACCAAAAAAAACCCAGCGGAAAAAAATTTTTTTAAGATTGCAAATATTTTATCGGGGGGCGTTTTTCCCCGGGCTCTGAGGGTTTTCCCTTTTTCATGCGCCCATTCCTGAAAAACCCACCTGGTATTGGTCAAATTTGCATGGCGGGGTCGCTGGGTTTGACTACAAACAAGAGCGGTAGTTTTTTCCCCCGGGGAAATTTCGGATGGGGGGATAGGTAGTAGGAGTAATAAACGGCTTTTTCCCTTTAAAACCTTTAAGGGAGGGACCGTTAGGCCCCCATTTTTTATCATAGCTTTCCCCACAAAGTTTTAAACAAACCCATTTTCACAATTTTTTTTGTTTAATATGTCCTTTTGCTTGGGGAATATCTTTTTTCCCCCGTTGGGATAGCGATTAATCAAATTGTTGGGTCTTTAAAAATTGAAGGGTCTTAAAAATTATGGTTAAAATTTTTGTATGATCTTAAATGGGTATCTCTAAGACCCCATCTGTTTTTGTCAAACTTTACAGAATATTATAAATTTTTTACTTCATTCGGGGGTTTAAACCAGTATGTTTAAATTTGGAAAAATTTAAAAAAATTTTCTTGATATAAATATGTTCCTAGAAAAGGGCATCAAACCCAGCGCTTAAGAATAAAGAAAATGCCATCTTTCATATCTACAGATGAGTTTTTAAGTCACTTGGAATTCAATACTATCGAATGCTCTAAAAGGCTAATAAATTTAATCATAGATTTTGAAACAACCGTCTTCCAAGAATTGAAAAACAGATAAAAAATTGACATTAAACTACAAGAATTTACGAGCAAAGAAAAGGAGAAATTACAAGACAGCATAAAAAATAACATAGCAAAATAGAAACAACAATCATGGAAATAAAAGAGGAAATATCGAAGAGACCAGGAAGACTACCAGAACAGATAAAAGTTTACACTTGGAAAGCCAAAAGAAGACCTAGATCCATACTTAAGATCACTCCGAGATACAGAAAAAAACGCCACAATAAAAAAGAAGTGAGCTTCACGGACTTGGAACGATACACATACCAGGTGCGTCAGTCACCTCTGATACGGATAATTTATCATTGAGAACAGAGTACCAGAAGTAAAAAACCAATGAACAGATGCAAACAAATAACAGTCTCAAAAAACGGAGGAGAGAGGAGGCAGAAAACATCACAAAAAAAATAAACAAAAACCTGTGCCAGGAAGAAATAAAAATGGACACCCTTGAGACAATGTTATTATATTAACTTCCCACATCTTGATCGCTGACCCAGATTAATGTACTAAGGAAACGGACTTAAATTCTCCCTGACTAGTCATTTTGACCTTTTTAATACCGTTGTTAGATGTCCAACAAATTTGTTAGACGATTCACAGTAGAGCGTTATTTTAGGGAACAGGAATCTAATAAAAAAGGGTA
This sequence comes from Phyllomedusa bahiana, assembly GCA_025379985.1. Lineage (NCBI taxonomy): Eukaryota > Metazoa > Chordata > Amphibia > Anura > Hylidae > Phyllomedusa > Phyllomedusa bahiana. Next base: position 41,320 of record JAODAL010010883.1, read on the forward strand.
ACAAGAGAAAGTGAAAGAACCTGTCAATATCCACTAGAATCATAGATCAATATCAATAATGCGTTCCAGGTTTATCTTTTTCAGAACAACAATCACTTTTTTATTTTAGAAGAGTTGCAAGATAAGGAGGAAAAACAAGTTTGACCTGGTTACCAGCATGATAGTGGCAACCCCCAATTCTAATCCCTAATATAGCCGAGTCAACGCTAAGGATATACCTTTTCACTCATTTATGGAGAGGGACCTGAAAAAATAATACAAAAACAGGAACAAAATTAAAAATGTTAAAACAATAAAAACAGAACTATGACAAAACAGAATACAAAGCGCTGAATACTATAAGAAAAACAAAAATTTAATAATAAAGAAGGCAGATAAGGGAGGAGCCACTGTCGGAGTATGGAAATGGCAGGAATATATGAAAATTAATAATTGAAACCCAAAATGATACACACACTTATCGATCAATAAAAGAAAACCCCATAAAAGAAATGGACAAAACAAACTGGCCAGGTTGTTGGAGGAGGGCAAAAGCCTGGGAGCACTTACCTGAAAAAAACCCCCCCCCCCCAACAAGGGTGAAATATCTATAAGTGACTAAAAACCCAGAGCACCAACATTTTTTATGGGTGCCTAAGACCCAAAAAAATGGTTTCCACCAGGTATTCGCCCACTGTATCCACTGCGGCAGCATAAATGAAAATGCTCCAGCAGTTGGGTTGGATGATCTTTTGGCAGCCCATGGTACAACTGGTCACCAGCATACCTGAGGGATAGTACAACATTATTAAAAATTTAAAAAAATTTTCAGTTGACATAAAGCTGTGATTGGCTCAGCATGGACGTACATAGTCTTTATTAAATATCCCTTATCTATGATGAGAAGAGCAATACAATACCATCTAGATAAGTTAATAAAACCTCTATACTGAAGAAAAGAATATTTCCTACAATTATGTATAGATTTATCTAATATACAAATTACTAATTCAATTGATGGGGAATTTTATCTCCAGAACGTAGAGTACCTATGGGGGCTACAGCGTCGCCATACCATTGCGAATTTTGTTCAAAGGCACATGGTCGGAGCAGAACATCTAGTGACCCCCATAACCCATTTTCTGACTGTATACTCTGTATGGGCGCAACATGACGACCTCTTTGTTCATTTGGGTCGCGATGCGTGGCTCCCATACCAGAGTTTGTGCATTTTCTCAACGATAAACCATTAATCCTTCCGGTTCACATTATGTAGTTGAAAAACCTCTATATCTTTCTTGGATCAACTACTCACAGTGTGACTTAAAGAAGAGGGTTCCATCAGATGATTTCAGAAAACCTAATAGATGGCAATTAACTGTACTTAGGGCAGATAGTTGCCACCCTCTTCCTCCATACATAACTCTATCCCTTGTTTCGGAGAACGAAATATAGCACGCAAGATTGCAGAGATAACCACAATACAAACAACAAATGGAGACCATAGAGAAAAAATTAAAAAACTAGGGGTTATACAGACAAACAGCTTAATATGGCAAAAACTCAAGAATCACAACTAATAGAGAAAACCAAAGATAAGGGTGGCAAAAAACATAGCCTTACTTATTCCACTACTTATAGTATGGAATATGATTTTGATAAAAAAAGTTTTTCTTTAAAAACATCAATATTTTAAGACAAGCATCCTATACTGGCCAATATAATAGATAAGGGGTTCACTATGGAAGCTAGAACGAAGCAGGACAATAGGGATACCATTTCCCCCAGCAATTTTCAAGTAAAAATTCTTCAACAATTGTTAACTTTTAAAGTAACAACAAATGCGGGAAGAAAATGTGCAAAGTTTAGTCAATACATGAATAAAAAAGATCTGTTTTGCTGGACAAATAGAAAACAAAGTTTAAATTAATAGCTATGAAATTGTGACACGGATCACATGGTTTACCTTATCCAGTGTACTAGCTGTAATAAATCTTTGATAGGCAGCAGCATTCGTAAGCTGAGGACAAGGATCCAGGAACACCTAGCCGGCATCCGAAAAATGCAGATTACGCACTCGGGTGCAGTAAGGCACTTTGTAGAGTCACACGCGGGTGCACTCAATAGTTTCAAGTGCCAGGGAATAGAACGTGTTAATCGTCCTTGCAATGGAGGTGACTGGGAACACCGAGTGCACCTGCGTGAGGCGTACTGGATCCACACATTGGAAACAAGAGCTCCGGTAGGAATGAATAACAGAAATGACCTATTATATATATACTAAAATTTTTATCTGTTTAAACAGGCTATTACAACATAAAAAGTTAGGAAGAATAACTTAATAACATAATGAGCAGCGATAGCAATATGTTAGTGTTTTTAATATGGAGGAAATGACATACACATTCACGTAACACCCCTTTTACTATTTCAATGGACACAATTAGAATGTTGTTTGAATTGTGAACAAGGGCAAAAAATCTCTGTGCCTGAAACGCGAAAGGTTTTATCTTTTCTATGTTTGTACCGTCTGCACCATGATGTCTTGAAATAAATTTGAGCACCTTTTTTCACCGAATTTTCGCTGGATCCTTCATGTTACATGAATTTGTTGAGTTGCTGACTGCTCAATAGTTTAAAGCTGAATTCCCTCCACCCCCCCACAATACTGCTCAGAGTTGATATCATACATTTAATCTCAAATATTATTATACCCTACCATGTATGGATGGCCAGATAATTCTGAAGTCTGTTGTAATGCTGACTATACAACTTAGACATTAGGGAAACTATGTTTGGGCATCCTGAGAGGTAAGGGAGACAGCTCTGTCTAGGATAAAAAGGCTTGATGTGCCATTGAGAGCTAGCTTCGGCTGGGGCATGGTATTGTGCCCAACACCGCTGTGTCATCAAGCGAGATGGGTGTACTTTGAGGTACAGTGGGGGCTCCCTTTTTCATCACCTTGTACGAACTATGAAATCGATAACATCTGTAACTGCAGCTAAGTATCACTCTATTTCTATTTATGTAATAAACCTTTCATTTTTTATATGTTCTACCTGATTGTAATTAATTTCTTGACCCGCTTACAAGCACTGGCATCGCTCCACGTACAGTAACGTAACTACTGTACTGTACGTGCAGCGACGTAACTGTGAAACACAAATGACGCATAACGAGGTTTTCTGCAATACCGACTGTGACGTAACTGCGAAATGACGGATACTGAATCGACGGATAACGTGGTATCCCTGTATAATATTACATCTTAACCCATGACACTATTAGGGGAATCATAGAGCGAGCAAGTCGGCTCAATGACTTTTATGACTTTTCAAAAATAAAGTGGTTCTAGAGTGATTTCCCTTACTAGTGAATTGGCCTTCAACAGAGAAGAAACCCCCTTTTCTCAGTAGATGCAAACAAGTAGATGCAAGGAATTTTTGTGAAATTGAGTACTATTTTTGTTAAAATATTTATAGTTTTTTTTTATCACATTATTAACCATTATGATCCTGCAAACTAACTTGTCGTTTTTCTCTTTTACGGGGAAATAATTTCTAAAGACTGTAAACAATGTAGTTTCAACCAATGCAATGTTGATCCAAATAAGCCCAAGAGAATCCTTGGATAAGCAAATTAATATTTATGCGTAGGTCAAATGAAAATGATAATGCTATTTGAAAATAAAAGAAAAAAATCACTTTCCAAAAACCTAGAACGGCGCAACATCAGGAATTAGGAAATTGCCGGGAAATACAGTAATTCAAATTCTGTAAGCGCTTCTCATTGGTCGGCAGAAGCCAGCCAATCAGAATAGAAGCGACAGTGACCCATTAAAACCTATGGTGAAGTATTGACCAATCAAATTCAAAGACAGGCCAGTTCAAAATACAGTAAAAATGCAGAAAAGAGCTGATTGGTTGAGCTAGCGGGGGCATGGCTATCTCGGCCAATCAGAATAGGAGCGGCAGGGACCCATTATAACCTATGGAGAAGTTTGGACCAAACAAAATCAAAGGCGGGACAGTTCAAAATACAGTGAAAATGCAGAAAAGAGCTGATTGGTTGAACTAGCGGGGGCTTGGCTATCTCGGCCTATCAGAGCGCGAGCTACTCGTCCCATTGTAGTCTATGGAGAGATCAGGGCAATGCAATCTCGGCTCTCAGCTCCGTGCGGCATGGAGTATGATTACAAAAATCATTTTTATGAGGTGTAAAATATTATCTGAAAAAGAGCTGAAACCTTCTATAAACATAAATCAATCAAATCCCGAACAACGCGTTTTGTTCCGAGACCGGGGCCCACATCAGGAATTGCGAAAATAGAGAATTGCCGGGAAATACAGTAATTCAAATTCTGTAAGCGCTTCTCATTGGTCGGCAGAAACCAAACAATCAGAATAGGAGCGACAGTGGAGAAGCTATGGAGAAGTATTGACCAATCAAATGAAAAGGCGGACAGCTCAAAATACAGTAAAAAAGGCAGAAAAGAGCTGAATTTGGGTTTAGCCCAGGCAGCAGATATGAATCCACCAATCATATGTAGTGCATCTATTTTGAATGGAGAAAGAAGGGCGCGATAGAAGGGCACCCTAAAAGTTATTACTGTCGATGGGAAATATTCTAGGACTGTGATTGGTTGGGGAGAAGAGGGGCTCTTCCAGCTTAGCCAATCAGCGGCTGAGCTACCTTCTCATAGAGTTCTATGGGGAAAAGAAATGCAGAGCGAGCTCTGTTTGTGATTGGCTAATTTAAAAGAGGCACGGTTATTTGGAGCAATGGGAGAGCGAACGACGCTCTTATGGGTTTTCTAATGCAATCTATAATAAAACTGTACATGGCCGAAATCAAATGATAATACTCCCGAAGTTGTACCGATCTGTATATAAAATGAACAATAATATGGGGGTAACGAAAAAAATATATTAATTCAATAAATTCATTTTTATTTCTTTATTTTCGTTAGCCAAAGATCAATATGAATTTATTGAATTAATTTTTTTTTTCTTTAACCCAATATTATTGTTCATTTTATATACAGATCGGTACAACTTCGGGAGTATTATCATTTGATTTCGGCCATGTACAGTTTTATTATAGATTGTGCATTACACACTAGCGAGGCGCGGCGGACTTTACACCGCATGTATGAGCGCACCTCGGTGCCGACATACATGAGGCGCAAATTTTGCCGGAAATCTGGCGGAAACGTGCGCTCCGACGCGGCGAGAATCATACATGTCGCCCTTTGTCTCTCATAGTTGAGGTCGATCTATGATGTCAATTACAAGCCTCGCTCATCTTTTTAAGTGGGAGAACCTGCACAATTGGTGGCTGACTAAATACTTTTTTTCCCACTGTACATATATTAGTGCTGTGTATACAGAATAGCCGGAAGCTTTCTGGCTTTCCGCTTACAAGCCCTACCGTTCATGAGATCACTTGAGCTGATAGCTGCATGTACTACTGGGACTAAACAGATCCAGATTAGGGGGCTGTATTTTCCCTGTAAGAAAAAAAAACGTATCTACAAATGCTCCCAAGATGTCTTTTCCGACCGTATGGGGGGCACAATATGTAAAAAAAATTAAATAAACACACAAAAGAACAAATTTTGAAAAAAGCTCAAATAAGAACTTCTAGTCGCGCCCTAAAGACCCTAAAACTTCCATAACATAAAAGTGACACAATTAAAAAAATATGTCAGTGCCACTTTTGTTGATGAAAAAAAACTAAATAAAATGAAAAAAATGATTATTTTACCCCTATAATAAATGAACAATATTAAAAACTTACATTAAAAAAAGCCTCACATATTATGGAAAAAGGTGGACTATTTTTAGAACAACTAATTAAGACTAATTAATGAGCATAAGAAAGCATTACAGTGTTCAAACATTGATCTACTATAAAAAATGACAATGAGCCTGGTCACAAAGGGGTAAATGGCCCAGACAGGAACTGATTTAAAAATTGCATGTATTTAGTCATGTCTATTACCTGGAGATATGATGGGCTGCTCATCGTCCATCTTGACATCTCTGAACTGCTCCTTCTCTTCTTCTCAATACTCCCACTCCTCCATGGACAAATCGACCGCGAGGTCCTGACACCGGATCGGAACCTGACACACCCACTGATACAGTCATCACCCAGACCCCTCCACTGGTGTTACTGTATAATATCCCAGCATTCCCAGCAGCGTCACCTCTCCAGTCAGCAGCTCAAGGATCTTGTTGGTGAGTTCTAGGATCTTCTCTTGATTTATTTCCTCATATATCAGGAAGAGAGGAGGGGACCCCGTGATTGAGCTCAGGGTTCTTCTCCATCCTTCAGACACAGGGGCTGGAGAGCAATCACTAGAGGTCTTCTTCACCACTGTGGAATCCTGTTTATGGAGAGATACATTGATAAATAACACTATAAACATTTCCAGAGTCCATCGCCTCTCCAGTCATATCATCTGTCATTACCATAGATAAGAATGATGTAATGTGACATCATCAGAGCCCCCGCCCGGCTCGTCATATCCTCTGTTATTACCATAGATAAGAATAATGTAATGTGACATCATCAGAGCCCCCCCTCCAGTCATATCATCTGTTAATACCATATATTATAATGATTCAATTTGACAACATCAGAGCCCCCCCCCCTCCAGTCATATAATCTGTTATTACCATAGATAAGAATAATCTAATGTGACATCATCAGAGCCCCCCCCTCCAGTCATATCATCTGTTATTACCATAGATAAGAATGATGTAATGTGACATCATCAGAGCCCCCCCCCAGTCATATAATGTTATTACCATAGATAAGAATGATGTAATATGACATCATCAGAATCTCTCACCTCTCCAGTCATATCATGTTATTACCATAGATAATTATGATGTGATATCATCAGAGCCCCCTCCCCTCTCCAGTCACATCATCTGTTATTATCATAGATAAGAACGATGTAATGTGACATCATCAGAATCTCTCCCCTCTCCAGTCATATTATCTGTTATTACCATAGGTAAGAATGATGTAATGTGACATCATCAGAGCCCCCTCCCCTCTCCAGTCATATCATCTGTTATAACCATAGGTAAGATTGATGTAATGTGACATCATCAGAATCTTTTACCTCTCCAGTAAGCTGGAAGATTATCTCTAGGGTGAGATTTAATATACTCTCCGCCATCTTGTCCTTGTCTCTATTCATCCTTGACAAGTCAATCAGGAAAATTACCCTATACAAACAATATTAATAGAGATCATCCTATATTGTAGAGACCTAAATGGAAGAAGATGAGACAATATAAAAACCACACAAACACCTTGTTTATGAAGCTTCTCCATGTTCTAGGTCACAGAGCATTGTATCCTCACATGAGCGCTCCACCATCACTGACCACAGCGGGGTTACCAGTATGTATGGCCTGTGACCGCTGTAGACCATCACAAGCTGCAGTGATCACATAACATATATTCTGGTTTTACCACCAATACAATGTTGTTGTGCAATCTAACCAGAGACTGAAGGGCTTTATTGTCACAAACCAAGAGTTTTACTCCGTTCCGTCCCGCCCTCCAACTGTAGAACAATTTTCAGCATAATATTGAAAAAGATCTTTTAAGGTTGGGCGCTCAATCCAGAAAAAGCCCAAATTAAATCTAATTTAACATTGGAAGAATATTTAGCTTTAAAAGAATTTCGTACCAATTCAGACCTGGTCATTAGGGCCCTGGACAAGAGGGAGCAGCAGCGGTTATTGATGCCGGTCTATATAACAAGTTTCATTGTGCAATTTCTTAGGAACTTATTCCAGCACCATGGAGCTGTGACAACACAACTTACATTTTTGATTATGAATTAAGGTTTAACTTAAACGTTAACTTTTATTGTAAGACTAAGCTCGTTCACATATCTTCATCCTCTCCTCTGCGCAATAACATTGCCCATATATACTGTTATGTGACCAGTAAGAATCAGATTGTCTAAAACCGAAACATTGCAAAGTGTCTCCTGTCCATTTCTACTTTATGTATTATACTACCATACACATTAGTTGGAATGATTGATATTATATGGACTGTTTGCGCATTAAAATTATCTTCAAGCAAGCAACCAGGTTCTGTTGCCCTAGTTGTCTACTCCCATCTACCCCTATGTCCTCCCTATTGTTTCATGTCTTTGTCTCTTGTTATATTGTCAATACGCGTTCAACCTACCTGTTTTGGGCTGGCTACTCAATGTCCATTGAGCACTTGAATGATTAGTTAATAATTCCATGCAAAGTTGTAACTCTTCTACGCATTGACCTTGTTCGATTTTTATTTGCATATTGATATGATATTGTGTTTTGATTGCCTCCGTTTTGAGCTTTTCATTCAGACATAATTGCTCATTGACTTTGTTATGTATAATTGTCCTTACTTCTTCAATAAAATTAAAATACACAGTTAAAAAAAAAAATTATCTTCAAGCAAAATGTGGGCGCCGTAGATTCTTCTTATACATAGTGTATCAGGATTGTAATATCCTCTCCATGTGGTTCAAACAAAGGTTAGCCAGCTTCATCTGAAGAACCACATAGGTATAAATAAAATCAAACAAAATTTATTGAAAACTCATTAAAAAGAGAGGAGAGTGACACCACTCCATATTCATGGAAAGCACTTATGGGTGCAACATCCTATGGGATAGACAAAAAAGACCGACGCGTTTCGGATAACGTCCTTAGTCTTGGTCTCTCAACTCAAAACACTGATGCTGGTTAAAATAGAGGTTACCTGATCACATGATTAATTGAAAACCACACCTCCATAGACATGCAATACAAAACAGTGAAATGGTTAAAAACTTATTCCAAAGAGGTTGCACAAAGAAATCGTACTAACAATTCAACATTCACACTTATTTCTTGTTGATAATATACAATAGGAAATAAGACATTTTAATAATGGAGGGAAATATCATGCAATACATTTAAACCTGCAGGTACTCGAGTTCCTAGTTTAAAAATCCACATAGATTCCCTGGATAATAATCTGCGATATAAATCACCTCCTCTTGGTGGGCGCACTACCTTTTCTATGGCACAAAAGCTAAAGGAGGAAAGATTACCCTCATGTACCTCCTTAAAATGCCTTGAGACACTGGACCATTTAAATCTCTCCTTTCTGATTGCATCTGACATGTTATGAGGTAGACAACAAACTTGCTATTGCAATTAACATAGCCCTTACTGTCATAGCTATTGTTTGTAACATGTGAAAAAAATGTTTTTGTTTTTTGTGCGTACTTGCATGCAGTGCAGCGGGTGTGACCGCAGCCATAGAAACCCGATACTCCAAGCCAATTGTCTTGCGGACGATAAGGTTTCTCAAGTGCACTAGGGGATAAAAGTGATCCTAGGGTTGGGGCTCTTTTAGAAATAAAACGGACATTGTGTTGCAACAGATTTTGTAAGTGTGAATTAGCATATAAAACTGGTAAATATTTCTTGACAATACTCACTATACTTCCGTACTGTTGACTAAAACATGTGCACCGCATTCTCAAACCTGGGTGCTGGATATACTTTAACTATTAATAAAAGTTTAAAGGGGATTTGCCGAGACAAAGATTCTTACCTTTCAGCATAGCCCAGGCAGAATGTCAACCAATCACGCTGAGGCATGAAGCTGCAGTGGAGAGGGGGAGAGGGGAGGGGGAGTGAGGAATCCAAGGGAGCCTCTCAAAACTTAAGTGAACTAATAAACAGTACAACAGTGGATTCAATACAGCAAGACAGCCTCAGACGGCACTGTCAGGAGAAACCTTATCTGCTAAGAAGCTAATGTAATGTAAACAAAACACGGAGCTAAAAGAGACAGAGACGCACACAGACACACACAGCCAGAGCACAGAGCTGCATAAGGGGATCCTGTGACATGTTCACTCAAATAATCAAACTATAACTTGTGAATTCTGTATACAAAAGAGAACACCTATTCTACATAGCAGATTGAAAGCTTCTTCATGTTCTCTGTCATCAGAAAAAGCAGGGATCTAATAACACTACAGCTAGTTATTCTGTATACAAAAGAAAACATATTGCTACCCGGTGCCTTAAAAGACCATTCATTTTGCCTGTCATCAGATAAGAAGTGATTCACGCAAGCGTGGCCTTTCAGCTCCTGGGTCGTGACTAGGGGAAGCGTTGTGGTAACCAAGGGGGATTGAGAAATGCTGTAGCTCTCAGAGTTTTCACTTTTTTTAATCACATATATTTAGAAAAGTGATTAAATACCCATTTTGGAGGTTCCCACGTCAACATTACATGGTGGCAAAACCCCTTTAAGTAAGCAAAAGTCTACCTCCCCGACTCATTTTGAGCTGGTTGGTTCTTAGTCGTACGATAAAACCTAAACATGACATTTATACAAAAAAACCTTTCGAAAAAACGACACCCAGGCAAAAGTGGCGCAATTACTTTCTTTTCACATTCTACTCCACATAGAATAGAAGATGGAAAAATGCTAAAAGTTATTGAAAAGGGAATGAAAAACAAATGTGACAAAAAAATCTAATAAGTAGGCTGTGGCGGGAAGGGGTTAAGAAAAATTCTGGACAGTGAATTCACATGAAACTAAACAGCGAATCATTTATACTGGTGGCCGGTGCAGCTCGTAAGAGATTATTGGCTGGAGGAAATCCAGGTTGGTCCATAGAAATTGCTGGAAAGATTGTTGGTGACCAAGAGAATGATGGCTTGACTCCTTACCAACAATGGACGTATGGGTACATCTATTATCGGTAAGAGGCTCACTAAGCACACTCTATTCATGGGGGGTCGGCTGTTAATTACAGCTCACACCCCTCACTATCAGCAGGGATTAGTGCCGGCTATGATCCCTGCTGTCTTTAGGATGTGGTGATTCCCCCCACGATAAGGTTGCGGGATGCCAAGCGGTTGTCACTGCAGCCGGAAGCCCAGTGGATTCTTTAGAAGCTGCCATGTTACTGCTCCTATTACAGGTAGTAGGATGGTCATGCACACCTATGAGCATAGTGGGTGCTCTAGTGGAAAAGACCATTAGGTCTGTAAACATAGAGAATTGGTAATCCCCCGCACTCAGAAATGAGCTATAGTCCCCTTTTGAAAAGAAATCAAGGCGGCACTACTCCACTTCAGCTTCAGCTGTTACTTTCGAGGGCTGCGAGTCGCTCACGCCAGACACTCTGGAGACGTGGTGCTCAGCTCCAAGTAAAGAGAGCAAGTCCGTTCGTATAATTCACAAATATAGAAGTAACGGAGCGGCACTCACCAATCTTCTCCTTTCCAATTATTTATTGAGCGTAAAATTACATATAGTAGGGAGACAGATACTTCACCTGACGATCGTTTCGCGTGTTCACTCTCACGCTTTCTCAAGGCATGACCAATAAAGAATTGGAAAGGAGAAGATTGGTGAGTGCCGCTCCGCTACTTCTATATTTGTGAATTATACAGAAATGAGCTAAACACATTAGACAGCACTTATCTGATGCAATGTAGCACCTAAGTTAGGTGAACGTCCATATGAAGCCAGATAGAGAGAGGATCGCAATCCTCTAACTGCCTATTGGCAGAGCGACGTTTCGGAAATACCACATTTCCTTTTTCAAGTGGTATTTCCGAAACGTCGCTCTGATAATATACGGCTATATGTTAAATAAGTTACTTACAAATGTGACAGAGAATCCTATAATACAAACCCTCCATATATCAGTATTATATATGGGAGTTAACAGTTTTCATATATAGGTGGATGGTGCAGTTGGTGCAGGTTTCTGTCACAACGTTGCGGCTGTTTTGCCTTTATTAAGTGCCATCTGGAATAGCGGATCTACAGTCAGGATGATAAGCAGGCATAGAATGAATGGGGTAAGGAGGTAATAGTAGAAATAAGAGGAAAAGTAATGAGGGATAGAGAGGAAAAGGAAGAATAAGGAAATGATGGATGGAAAATAGGTAAAAGAAATAGAAAGAAAAGGGAAAGAGATGGAGGAGAAAGAAAAAGGGAAAAAGGAGCAAATAAAAAAGGAAGAAGAGTAATAAGAAGAGAAGGGGGATATTAAGCTCTAGCAGAAGATATTGAGAGAGCAGGAGGGTTCTACGGCCCAAAGTACCTGCAGCCGGGGGTAGATAAGAATCAGGGTGAAGTAAGGTAAGCTATAGGGGAGAGAAGGGGGTACAATAGACATGGGGTGTAGTGAATAACACACAATATGGTAATGGATAAAGGCAGGTACAAAACAGGCAAATAAGGGGAGAAGGACCCCAAGAATTACTTTAAGGGACAGCCTGAGAAGACTACCCAAATCATATATTCTGATGTCAGGAAGGTTAACAACTCCCTTTACTTTGGCAATAGTGATGCGGGGTCTTCTTCTGTTCCATAATGAGGATGAGCAGACAGAAAGTAATTCTGAGATTTCCTTGTGATTGAGAAGGAGCGGGTGTAATAAATAAAGGAGGTTAGGGAATGTCATCATCTTTAGCAAGTGACATATGATAAAAGCTATAAAGAGAGATGAGCCAATCTGTCCAGCTCTTTAAAAATGTTAACACATATTGGGGAGTAATTGAAGCAGTAAATTGAGTCAGAAGATTTACCTACATCGATTCCTAAGAAGGATTTAGCTACAGAAATAGGTAACTCTTCAAGCCTAGATGAAATACATACATTTGGGGTGGGTGGGAGGGGAGTCTAGCAGTTCAGATTTAATTAAATTAATTTTAAAACCAGAGCAAATACCAAAGTCCTCTAAGAGGTATAACATTACGGGCAGCTCATCAAGGGGGCGGGAACGATAGATACGTAAATCATATGCAAATAATGACCGTTTAATTTTAGAGGAACCTATCTCAATCGCCGAAAGGTCAGGACACAGCTATAACCTTCCGTAAGTTGGATACCGCAGCTCTGCCCTTCAATAATCCTGTCTGCTGGGCGCTATTAAATTCGACCTGCTTGTCTGTCCGCCATTATTTTTGCGTTTAATTCTAAGTCCACATTTATTACAGATATAGTTCGATAAGAGCAGATAGAACTAGGAAGGCTTCCTGGAACCGGTCTTGGGCTAAAGAACGGACTGTAGGTATCAATAAAGGGCTGAGAACTCTTCATATATTTCTTTTCTAAAAAGACTTTTTTATTTTAACAGTAACAAAGTGTTTCGTGAAACAGAGGAGACTTCTTCTGGTTACAGGACGTCATTCTCAAAATACAAGGTTAAATACTGTTAAAAAAAACAGCGAAACATGTAGTAACAAACACAATAATCATAGTAAAATATATTATACCATGACGGACATGATTTTATAAGACTTTTCCAACAGATTCTTGCCATTGATTACTTATGCTATTTCAAATTAAGCTGATTAAAATAGAACAGCAGTCTATTTTGTTGAAAATTTCAATTCCATTGTTTTACCATTATAGGTCTTTGTTTTCGTCAACATCTGGCTTGTAAAGGCTAAAAAATCCAGCCCATAAATTAATCAAAAATTTAAAAAATTTTAAACTGAAAAAAGAAATCAAAATATATTTAAAAAAACGCCCCTTTATTCACCAAACACTTAAGTAATACTAAAGGGTTTAAAAATATTTCTTTTTAAAATTTAAAAACTACCTTGTGAAGGGTCAAAGGGGTACCGTCATAGAGGGGAGGGTATTTTCACCAAGGTGGCGGGGCCCTCGCGATAAGAAAACCATTGTTGATCCAGCAAAAAATTATTGTTGTGAGCTTTTTTCTTTGGGGTTTCCCCGGGTCGGGTTTTTTTATGGAGCGGCCCAAGATTGGTTTGGCTCGTTTAATACCCCACCCCAGGTTTTTCCCCGGCCAAAATAAATGAGCTGGTGCAGGAACAGGGGGTGTGTTTCGGGAAATTTCAACTTTTTGGCTGCAAGCTGTTGGGCCCGAAGGTGTGCTGTGGGAGCATATCGTTGCGACCGGCGCCCGCGCCCTCCCGGGGCCCCCGGCACTCGCCCCCGGCGCTTCGGTACTCCCCCCCGGGCGCTCCTGGTCCCTGCAGTCCCTGCTGTGGGGTTTGGGCATCCCGGCTCGTGGTTTTTAAGGGGGCAGTGCGCCAATTGGGTTTTTGGGGGCACTGCCTTATTTTCACCTGGGGCTCCCCCCGTCCCTCCGGATCTTTAGTCCCTTGCCATTAGAAAGCGTTCCCATTGTCCCGTCCTGATCTACCTGTACCGTACCCCCTTTTCCCCTTGACACGCATCTCTCCCCGGCCTGCCCTGACCGTCTGCCTTACGACCAGAACCATAGCCGCCGCCCGACTTCGCCTGACCCCGCTACGACTGCCCGACGATTTTTGCCCACGCTATACTTCGGCTGCCACCGCAAGAAAATCATCAGGGGGAACGACCTGGTAGAAATCCCGCCGCAGCAAGCCATCCCCGCTTTTTCGGGGGTCGGGGAAGACTGGAACCTATTAGATTCCGTTTCCCTGGGGTGGTACACCCTCCTTGCGGTGGTCCGTGGACCACTTCCACGTCCGGAACCGTAACAAAATCACTTTGCATTTTGGGATTCCTGAAGGAAGGCCTTTTTTTGTTTTTACCTTTTTTTGAAAACAAGTGAAATTTTTTGTTTTGAAACCCGTGGACTTTAAAAAAAAATACTCTTTATTTGGATAACATCCTTGCGTGCTTGCCTTTGCGCGACCACTTTACAAGATGAATATCTCAAACCCCTGTTACAGATTTAGAATTTTACGGGCCAGCCAGGGATAACTGAAACCGGTGGACACATCGTCTACAAGACGGGAAATGAAGGTGACAAAAAAAATTTTTACCCAAAACATTTTTTGTTGGATCTGAAGGAAATGAGACCCTGTTGTGTTATTTGAATATAAAAATGTGGCTACAAAATAAATAACCATTATTTCCATGTTCTGGATTTAATTGATATTAAATGGAATAATATGATTCATACATTTTTCTTTATGTACGAACATAAACCAAAAGGAAGCGGAGGAACGAAAATATATGATAATAAAGAAATAAATTAGAAATATACAAATAAAGCACTGGAAGTATTCATTTGTCCATTTAGCAAAATATTGGATGTAATGAAGGGTCATGTAAACCAGCTCCGTGATTTCATTCAAACCATAGGGGTTGACGCATTGAAGCTGATGCATCCAATACATCTCCCGTCTACACAAACCTTCATATCTGCTCACAGTGTGTTCTGGAATATAACTGGAGTTACACTAACTGATCCAATGTCTCCATCATGTTTATCTGCACAATGTCTGGGTCACCCACGGAGATGAATTTTTTTTCATAAATGAGGCCGTGTGTCTACTTTCTATTTATAACTGCTTATGTATAGTTATAGCCATAAGTTGCCAACTTTCTCGTAAAATGAAAAGAAGCAGGGATGAAGTATTAGTGGGCGGCGCGCGTAGCGCGCCGCGGCAAAAAATTTTGCATGGACTTCGCCCATCTTGTTGGTGATGCCAACGCCCCTTCAAAAAGCCACACCCACTCCACCTAACTGCAATAACGGCTTTGGAAGAAAGCCAGTAATGCCCTATAGCCATGAGTAGCCCCCCATAACAGGTAGTGCCCCTTACAGTCCGGTAGATGCCCCTTGTTAGCCAAGGTAGATATGCGCCCCTCTGTAGCCAAGTAGGAGTCCAAATTTGTAGCCAGGTAGATGCCCCCCTTTTCGTTAGCCAGGAGTGTGCCCCCATAGAAAGCCAGGTAGAGCCCACATAGTTAGCCAGTAGGTGCCCCCATTGTCCAGGCCAGTATGTGCCGCCCCATCTTTTTGCTCAGTGCTAGTGCCCCATCTGTTTGCCAGTTAGTGTGTCCCCATCAGTTTCCAGTAGTGCCGCGCCCATTTGTTTTGCCAGGTAGAAATGTCTACCCTCGTTTCCCAGGTAATGTCCCCTCTGTTCAGGTAGTGCCACCCTTCTGTTGCCAGTAGTGCCCCCAGACTGTTTAGCCAGGTAGTGCCATCCCATTCTGTTTGCAGGTATATGCCTCCCTCTGTTGCCAGTAATGCCCCCTCATGTGGCCAGTATTGCCCGCCTCTATTAGCGCAGGTAGTGCCCCCTCTGTTTAGCCCCAGGTAGTGCCTCCATCTGTTATTCCAGGTAGTTGCCCCCTCTGTTAGCCAGGTAGTGCCTCCCATCTGTAGCCAGGTAGTGGGCCGCCCATTCTTTAGCACAGAGTAGTGCCCCCTCTGTCTTAGCCAGTTATTGCCCCCATCTGTAGCCAGGTAGTGCCCCCATCCTTTTGCCAGGTGAGTGCCCGCGCCCTTTTGTTGCCAAGGTAGATGCCCCAATTTCTGTTGCCAGGTAGATGTCCCGCTGCTCTTACTTGCAGGTAGTGCCCCCTTCTGTTGCCAGTAGATCCCCAGTCTGTTTGCAGGTAGTGCCCACTCTATTAGCCAGGTATGCCGCCTTCTTATTTGCCAGGTAGTGCCCCATCTGTTTGCCAGGTAGTGCCCCCCTCTGTTGCCAGGTAGTTCCCCGCCTCTGTTTGGCCATGTAGGTCTTGCCCTCTCTGCTGTATCCAGGTAGATGGCCCCTAAAAGCTAATAAAAATTAAATAATAAAATTCCACTTACCTTACCAGCTCCGCAGCGTGCCGGCTCCCGACCGACTTCACTCAGCGCGCAGGGAAAAGTGAGAGCACCGCCGCGTCACTTCCCCTGCAGGCTCGCCGCTGTCCACTTCCCCCTGCTCGATTGACCTGTATGTACGTCGCACACACCGCGACCGTACATCAGGAGAGGACTGGTGTGAGGGAGCGGATCCCTCCTGCCTCCTCCCCGCACAGTGAGATACCGCGGGCGGAGTTGAGCGGAGACCCCTGCGGCCGCTGACACCCGCCTGTAGAGAGCGTATCCCTGGGCTGCGCAGAGTAGCGCACCAGCGCTACTCTTTGCCCTGCGGAAAAGATAAGAATAAAAAGAAATAACAAAAAAAAAAAAATAAAAAAAAAAAAAAAAAAAAAAAATAACAAAAAAAATAAAAACATTAATGAAATTTAAAGGACCCCCCGCCCGCCTGCAGGCGGTCGGGAGGAATGCCGACACCCCGTGAGGCGCGGTAGGAGGGACCCCAAAAGCGGGACCCCCCCGCCAAAAACGGGAGAGTTTGGCATGTATGCTATTAAAGCTCATTAGTGTCCTGCGCCCCGATTCCGCCCGAACACAGTGGAGGAGGATCATCCTGCCGTGGGGAAAAGAGGAGTAATTAGGGCCGGTATCAGCCATAGCCCCAAGCCCAGATAATTACAGTGACCGGTAGACCACTTGACCAGAATTCAAACCTCCATACCTGTCAGTCTGTAACTAACCAGGCCCATGATGAACAAGTTATAGATCCTAATATAGAATAAGGAAATAACACATACCTTCCCCCTGCAGAGCTGTTGACTGCTGGTGCTTGCCAGGACCTGAGGAGGAGTCATAGTGACTAGTTGTGTGCGAGCCTAGGACCGTGAATGATCGTCACATGGAGGGAGGAGTCATGTGAGCAGCTGTAGTACTGCCAGAACCTGTGATGATGATCACTGCCTGGGAGGGAGTAGAGTAGTATGTGGACGCAGTGTGCTTGCCAGGACCTGTGATGCTATCACGATGGAGTGGAGGAGGTCATGTGAGACTGCCTGTGTGCTTCCAGGACCTTGATGATGTCACATGGAGGAGGAGTCATGTTACCGCTGTTTACCTGCCAGGGCCTGGGATGAAGTCACATTAAGGAGAGGGGTCAGGCCACAAGAAACCAAAAAAACGCATTTTAAGGGTTTAATTAATGCCCCTATAAAGGGAAATTTTAGCCCCAAAAATACTTATGGGTTTGGGGTAAGGAAAGTGCCCCCAAGGAAACATGACTGGGAAACTACATTTCAAAAAATAATTAAAAAAAATTTGGCACGTATGCTCTAAAAAACCCCATTTTTTCCTTTCAAATGCACCAAAGGCTGTCCGGCTAAGGCTTTATTTACACTTATAAACTTGGGACGGGGATTTTTTGGGGATAAAAAAGCCACGGGAAAACCAAAATAAACATTTTTTTTAATTGCTTTTTATGCAAATTTTTTTTTTTGGGTTTGGGAAAAAAGTTTTTTTTAAAAACCAATGCAAAAAAGACCAGAAGTGAAAACAGTATCATGCAAAACCCTTTTTGTACAAAAGTCAATTTCAAGAAAAAGGGAAAAATAAACATGGGTTGGAACAATTTTTTTCCATTTTAAAGGGTTTAAATAAACCACAAAAAGTTTTGCTATAAAGCGGGTTTTATTCCTGTGTCCCCGTTTGCACCTGAAGAAATATATTTTAATTGCAGATTTTAAATTTTTAAACGTTTAAAAAAGATAATTCCAGGGGTCCTGTTTTTTTAAAGTCCGGACATGCCCCGTGGGTCTTGATTTCCCTTGGTTCCCCCTTTCCATGGCTGGTTCCCCCCCCCCAAACCCTTACTTTCCCAATTAATCCAGCACTGCATCTATTGGGCATTTTTTTTTAAAGGGGTTTGGGGGCCCCGTGCTATGAAAAAATCAACGTTATCGGCACCTAAAAAGTTTTGGGGGGCAGCTTTCCAGATTGGCAGGGCATTTCTGTCCCCCAAACTCGGGAAAAATGGTATGGGAAAAGGTGACCCCCTGAATCACCCTTTTAAATTTTAGGATTTTGATTACCGGCATGTTTTTTCCCTTTTTTTTTCCCGGCCAAAACCATTGGTGTATCAAAAAACAGGAACTCAATTTGTTTTTTTCATATTCTGGCGAAAAGAGCGCAAAAATTTTGGGGTCCCATAGACTGAAAAACGACTCTAAGCTCCTGGCCGCGCTGGGGCTCTATCCAGTTTCCCTCTGGGAAAAGGAAGGAAAGGTTTTTCCCTGAAACAGCACAGCAGAAGGTCCAACAGGCTGAAGCCAAACTTGCAATAGAGCCTTGCGCGCCGCTGCAGCTATTATATGCAGTAATTGCCTCGTCTCCCTGGTGTAATTCTGTGCTGACCTATCGTGTATCCGAACAGTGCCCATGCTGCATCTCTGGAGGAAGAGGGGACCAGATGCTGCCTGACATGATCAGAGACCAAATCCCAGAATTTCCCAATAACCGGGCAGCCCCACAAACAGTGATATAGATCAGCCCCAGGGGAAGCACATTTGAAACATTTGTCAGTGGGGTATTTACCCATTCTGTGTCCCCTGATAGGAGTAAGATATGCATTGTGCAAAATTTTTAAGTACATTTCTATATACTTAGCAGAGGGAAGAAACTTGTGTGCATCCCCTAGGGCTGTTAAGACCACCGTGGGCGTTAAGGAGGCATCTTTAAACTGCCATTTAGCCAAACCGAGTTCGGTCTTCTCATAATCTATAGCTTCCAATAGGTAACTATAGATTCTGGACAAATGTGACTTTCTGGTACAGGGTGACATAAGTACCTGGTCAAACTCGGGGTCCCAGTCTTTTTCGGATAGACTCGCGATCACCTGTCGCACATAACTCGACATCTACAGATAATTGAAGAATGGTATATTCAACATTGGATACAAGTATGTCAGCTCTGTTAGTGTGAGAGGATTTTTAGAATTCGGGTTGACAAAACAGTGTAGTTGGGCTAGCCCTTGCTTATGCCAATCAATGAATACCCTGTGGGGGGTCCCTTTCTGAAAGCATGGATTCTGGAAGAGAGACATCGCTAAGGATTGGTCCGGGTGCAGGTGTTTCATCTGTCTGATTTTACACCATGTGCGCATGGCATGAGGATCTGGTTGTCTTTGACCGAGGGGAGTAGTATGTCATATGGGGTATGTAAAAAGTTAATCAGGGAAGTGCCCGGGCAGAACGCTTGATCCATTTGACAAGTAGTAAAGATTAGTGTTTTGCACCCAGTCTGTGATAAACCTACCGAGTGCTGCCAAATTATAAAGTTTGATGTGGGGGAAATCAAGGCCTCCATTTAGTTTGTGTTGGAATAGGATGTGTAGTGGAATGCGCACCCTTCTACCGTTCCACATAAACATCCGGTATTTTTTCAGAATTATCTTTTCTTCTTTAAATCTATGATAAATAGGTAGCATATGAAAGTTATAAAGTAGTTGTGGGATTTCTACCATTTTTAGCATATTACATCGGCCCATGAATGATATTGGGAGGTTGGTCCACTGTGTTGTGGAGCCTATTAATATATTTATTAATGTTTTCCGTATAGATATTTAGTGGGTGTTTGGGGAGCCAAATTCCAAGGTATTTTAATGATTTTGTGCACCATCTAATTGGGTATGCAGCGGACCAGGACGGTTTAGATGGTCCCTTTAAAATTAGACCTTCACTTTTATCGACATTGATGGTGTATCCCATCAAGTCTCTGGCCTTCTGTATATCGGACAATATGGGTGACAACAATGTCTCCGGGTCAGATACGTACAATAGGAGATCATCTGCATATGCAGATACCTTCAGATCCTGCCCAGGGCTTGAATCCCTTGATATACAGGGGATTGTATGATATGATAGAGCAGAGGATCCAAAGCCAGATTAAATAGGAATGGGGACAGTGGGCATCCCTGCTTTGTGACCCTGAACAAATCTATAGGTGGGGAGACACGATCATTGACAAGGAGAGAGGTCGTGGAATTTGACTGTGTATGGTCTAAAAAACTTGAGAACAGTTCCCCGAACCCCCACCTCGCCAGTGCGTCATCTAAATAGGGCCAAGAAACTTTATCGAATACCTTCTCGGCATCGAGACTTAGAAGCATTGATGTTGGGTGATCAGTCAATTGTACCAGAGACATCGCCGCCACTGCCATCCGCACCCCCCTGGTGGCCTGATTTAGCAATGATATTGGACGATATGAGGCCAAAAGTGTAGGGTCCTTGTTAGGTTTAGCTATTAGTATGGTTTGGGAGTCAAAAAAAGTGTCTACTACTGTTGAGTATAGGTATATGTCGTTATACAATTTGGTGAGGGAAGGACCTAATTCAGTTTTTAATATTTTGTAAAACTATCCAGAATATCCATCAGGGCCTGGGGCTTTACCATTAGTCAATTGAGTGATAGCTGTTTTTACTTCGTCCTCCATTATCTCCGTTTCCAGAAATTCATGTTGGGTGGAGGATAATACTGGCATCTGAATATTGGAGAGAAAGGAGGACACTTTGGACGAATCATATGGCATGGCACTATAAAGTTCTTTGTAGAACTCTGTGAACGCTTTTTCTATATCCTCTGTTTTGGTGAGCAAAACTCCCATATTGGGCTCTTTGATCGCTGAAATGGGAGGGGCCTTGTCTGCCATGGCTTGGTCAGGCCTGCCAATAGCTTCCCTGCTCTGTTGCCCCACCTGTAGAATCTGTTCTGTTGTATTCTAGTATGGGACTTGGCAGAACCTTGAAGGAAGGTATTTAAGAGGGTTTGAGCCTCTACAAATCTCTTTCTGGAATCTGGAGTACGTGTTATAGCATGTGCTTCCTGTGCTGTGAATAAGGTATTGTGTAATTCCTGGAACTTCTTACGATGCGCTGTGCGTTGCATTGAGACATATTCTATTTTATGACCTCTTAGTACTGCCTTAGCTGTGAGCCACATCAGTGGCGTGTCTCGCGCTTGTGGCTGATTGTACTTTTTCAAACTTGGCCCATCTCATTTTGTGGAAAGTTTTAAAGTAATCCGAGTCACTTAGGTAGCTTGGAAACTGCCACGAATGAAAACCCACCCCACAGGTAGTGTCTCGAAGAGAGATCCCAATGGGAGCGTGATCTGAGATCACAATTGGGTAGATGATGGAGTCAATTCCAGCAGAGTATAAGGTCGAGGCAAGCAGTGCTAAGTCTATGCGTGAGAAGGATTCGTAAATTGGGGAATAAAAGGTGTCTGGCCGTGGGGTTGGTTGCTCGCCAGTGATCAAATACCCCCAATTTTTCCATCAATTCTTTGATGGATGGGTGAATTTGATTGTCCTCTCCTCTACCACTAGATCTGTCCTGACTGGTAGAAGGAGCCAAATTGAAATCTCCCATGAGAACCAAATTGGGGTGTGGCCTGGACATAACAAAATTAAGAATATTAGAAAAGAACCCTGCATTTGGCCCATTTGGGGCATAAATATTGATGAATGTATAGGTTTTATGCGCTATGGTAGCCCTTCGGAATCTGTGTATTGTTCCTCCACCTGCTGTACCAAGCCTCTTTTAAAATATATTGCTACTCCTCGAGATTTCGATGTATAATTGGCCATTATCGGGGGGTCCAACCAGGAGGCCTGAATAGGTACAAAGTGGGCTGCCTTCCAATGTGTTTCTTGTAAAAAGATAATATCTGCCCTCAACCTCTTGGTGTGTGTCAGTACCTTTCGCCTTTTTTCTGGAGTATTCAGCCCCGCTACGTTCCACGAGAGAAGCCGAATAGTCGCAGGAGGATGCAGCTGTGCTGTAATTTTTGAGTAGTTATTCATCCTGGGTCAATTCGTCTAGGAATGAAGATTGTTGTACATACATATGACAGAGTCCAGTAGGCGTCCCAGCGAGCGCCTCTGTTCTCTTCTTGCAACGGCTAGGAGGGGCCCACGACACGGGGAACATATAGGATGCACGTTCAGACAGTTTCTAAATGATAAAGAGATCTATTAATGTGAGCACAGGCAATATAACATTTTGGGAATGAGTAGATTCTCAGTACATACCAACTTAACAACATCATCAATAACATTTTTACAACTGTAAAACAACTGAGACCTTGAACTTGTCTCCTTTTGTGCTAACTTATCGACAACTGTGTCGAGAGATTACTCCTATGGCCTCCCGTAAAATACGTAAATGTAGAAAGGAAGAACGCATAGATCTCCTAGTCAAGAGATAACAGTTGAAGACATTTAGCCAGACTGCAGACCTGACGGCTTCAGCTGCAAAACAATAGGATTAGTTTTCCTAGCATCATCAGTCTACTGCCTCTGGGAGTAGGTGGCCTCGGGGTCATCGTAGGTGGATGTTTGGCCGTTCACTGTCACCCGCAGTCTGGCAGGGTACTGAAGCTGAAAGCAGATGTTTTTTCATGGAGATATCTACAGATGTCGTTGAACGCCTTTCTGTGTTGCGTCACCTGAGCGGAGAAGTCTTGAAAAATTAAAATGTTATCTCCACAGACATTGAGATTTCGTTTTTGGCGATATGATCTTAAGAACTTTTCTTTCACCGCCCAGTTTAGAAATTTTGCAATCGCTGGTCGAGGGCAACCTCCTTGATCTTGTGGGGGACCCATGCAGTGGACGTGTTCGACTACTAGATGATCCCTTGGAGTGTTCAGTTCCAGCTCTGAGGCTATGTCAGTTGTTAGGTAGAAAGCCAGAGCGCCTGCAGATACAGATTCTGGTATGCCAACAAATCTTAAATTACTTCACCGCTCCCGATTTTAAAAGTCATCGAGTTTTTCTCTCAGGTTGTCGATCAAAGTTGTTGTTGCACCATTCAGACGGGCTACCTCTTCCTCGACTGTATTTGTTCTGGTTTTCAGTTCCATTATGCGTTGAGAATTACTAATGACTTGCGCCAAAGTAGCATTTATTGAAGCCTGGATGATGTCTAGGCGCTTGTCAAGTGCAGGGAGTATCAATTTGGACACTTCATGTGCTACCGAGATGGCGTCATTTGGTGATATGGCACTTGAGTGTTGTATCCCTGGTGAGGGCACGGGAACTGGTGAATGTTCCTCTTCAGAAGGAGGAGGAGAGGACCTCGCCGGGGAGCAGGTATTCGACATGGATTGCATCGGGTGGGTTTTATTCAAATTAGAAGACTTGGGCACCGAGGTGTGTTGTGTGGCGCTAGTGCTTCATGGAGGTGTCACTCTGTTACTTGTTTTATGTATGTACTTGTACATATTTTGAGAACAAAATTAGATGTAAGTTCACAACTGACGGCCACCTGTGTATGTGGGGCAGCCAAACAGACACCAGTGTCATGCCCGCATGATCTTTGACGTGATGTCAGAGAGCAAGAGCGGTCTGGCGTATTATGCTGCTTTAGCAGAGTGAGGTACGCCAAGGGTGAGTTATGGGGTTTGTGTCGGATATGCTTTAGCTTTAAGCAAACAGTTGGGAGGCCATAGCAATTCTTTTTACATTACATTGTCCTGAAGGTCAGACTAGGTGTTATACTTGGTAAATTTATATGGTGGCAGCTTTATTGAGATTTCGTTTCGGGCACTGCTATCTTGACGTCGAGTTGTATGGTTGCAACTTTGATGATTTTTATATAGCAGGCATATGGTATTTCAAATAGTCAGATAAGGTTGTGTAATGTCTCCAATAATTTGTCACTGGCTGGGGTGTTGCTCTCGTCTACTAACATAAGATTGATCTGAAGTGAGTTTAGAAAACGTTTGCAGGCTGGTGGATAGCCAGAGAACAAGCCGATTGTGACAATTGGAAATGGCTGCAGTAGCCAGAAGCGTTCATACTGAGGTAAGGGTTAACTTGTGACTGTGGAGCAGCTAGGTGACCTGGGCAGATGAGATGGGCTGTTCCACTATTGAGCTGACTGCTGTGTATTAAAACTTGCTGTTAGTTAGAGGGAGGACTGTTAATGTGTCTCTGTGGTGGGGAGCGGTTTACACGTGTCCCAGGCTTATTCCCTCCGTTGGGGCCAGGCAGACAGAGGGAATAGCGTCTTAAGGGCTGTGCGTGCAGAGCTCAATAGCAAATGGTGAAGGGGCTGGGGTTGTTAGTGGTGACAGACACGATTCCGCCACTCCTCCAGCACTAACCTCAGTTCAATGGCACCACAGTTCCCTCAGTCTGGGATTGCTGCGCCTCTGTGAGCACTGCAGGCTGCTGTCAGCCGGTGGGCAGAGATGGTGGTGCTGCCTGCTGCAGAGAAGGTCCATGCACTTGTGAGCTCCCGCTGTGTACAGCAACCGTACTCCACTGGTTCTGATGTGGGAGCTGTGGGTGCAGCCCCTGTAATGCTGTGAATGTCCTTATGTGCTCCCGGCCGGCGAGGAGTGGCTATAGAGATGGGAGTACTGTACTCTGAGTGCCGCACCTGGGTGTATAGCTGCTGTCCGTGCACACCTGGTTGTATAGCTGCTGTCCATGCACTCCCTACACAGCCGGAGATCCGGAAGAGGCACCTAGGCCTCAACTAGGCCTCAGCCTGCTGACCTCACGCGGTGCTTCTCACTGCTGCGGACTCCCGGGGTACTGAAAAATGGCCCCTCAGTCAGGTGCACCAACACGTCCTGTAGTCCCAGCCGGGGTTTGAGAATTGCCGTTCTAAAAGGTGGCCATGCGCGATGCCCTGCCCCCGGAAACGCTTCATGCAATTTTTGATGTGCTTTTTGCGAAATAATGTGTATAGGTACGTGCATTTTTTCCTAGTGCAATTTTCCCATCTTCTGATCCACAGTGAGGAAAAAAGGCACAGGAATGCTTAAAAACACAACATTCAGACACACATGCATTTTTTTTTTTGCTGCAGGAAAAAATAAGAAAACAATGATCCATGGGAATAAAAATGCAGTAAACTGTGATGTCTACATCATGATGCATTTTGAAAAAATTGCCCTTGACCAAAATAAATACCAGAAATGAAAAAAAATGTAAAGAATGTCTAAATTGTGTTTCATATTTCCACACTTACTTCCAGCTAACACCTGTCCGCTGTCATTTCTTCCAAAAAAGATGCATGGAAAAATGCAACATGTTACTAACAGCTTAGATGCCACGGTCAGGCAGTATCTAAGTGATTTAATAGACAGAATTGGAGTCATTTCTGATAATATACAGCTGGCTCTCCCACATATGTTCCAGGTCTGGAGGAGGTGTCGTGGGCTGAGATACTTTGACATAATTATCATGGGATTAGATACACCAGCTCAGTGATAACCCCTACAAGACTGTGAGCTGTGACCCTGCTCCTCATAGGAAGATTTGACTGCAGTGCACACAAGCCTGGAATCAGGGGGTGTAGCCTATATGGACACAGGGTAGAAAACTGCTAATCTCAAGATGGCCGCCCTCATGAGCTTTATAGCAGATGGTTCTCTCATAACATAATGATTGTACATACAGGCGCCATGCTTCCACAGGCTTCTTATTATATGTTTAGTTCTATTTTCAGCCCCCTAGTGTATAGAACAGTTTTAATGTATTAATGTTTTATAACATTTGCTATGCAGTTTCAGTAATATTATGTTAATTAATGGTGTTGTTACAATCATGACATATCATACCATTCTTTTTTTTTTTTTTTTTTACTAAAATGGCTTCTTTCCTGTGTGAGTTCTTTCATGTTGCACAAGTTGTGATTTGCGACTAAAGCTTTTTCCACATTCTGAACATGAAAATGGCTTCTCTCCTGTGTGAGTTCTTTCATGTCGAACAAGAGTTGATTTCCCAGAAAAAGATCTGCCACATTCTGAACATGAAAATGGCTTCTCTCCTGTGTGAGTTCTTTCATGTTGAACAAGATATGACTTCAGAGTAAAACATTTGCCACATTCTGAACATGAAAATGGCTTCTCTCCTGTGTGAGTTTTTTCATGTTTATCAAGATGCGATTTCAGATTAAAACATTTGCCACATTCTGAACATGAAAATGGCTTGTCTCCTGTGTGGGTTCTTTCATGTTGAGCAAGATCTGACTTCACAGTACAACATTTGCCACATTCAGAACATGAAAATGGCTTCTCTCCTGTGTGAGTTCTTTCATGTCTATCAAGATGCGATTTCTGATTAAAACATTTACCACACTCTGAACATGAAAATGGCTTCTCTCCTGTGGGAGTTCTTTCATGTTTAACAAGAAGCGATTTCACAGTAAAACATTTGCCACATTCTGAACATGAAAATGGCTTCTCTCCTGTGTGAGTTCTTTCATGTTGAATAAGATGTGATTTCCCAGTAAAACATTTGCCACATTCTGAACATGAAAATGGCTTCTCTCCTGTGTGAGTTCTTTCATGTCTATCAAGATATGACTTCACAGTAAAACATCTGCCACATTCTGAACATGAAAATGGCTTCTCTCCTGTGTGAGTTCCTTCATGATACTTAAGATTTGATTTCCGAGTAAAGCATTTGCCACATTCTGAACATAAAAATCGCTTCTCTATTGTGTGACATTGATGTTCCATATCCTTTTTGTGACTTTTATTGTGCTCAACAGTCTGTGGTGAATCAGAATATAGGACCTGCTTAAAAGAATCAGATGACAGATCTTTGGAGGGAAGGACGGAGGGTTTGTCTAGATAGATAGCATGCTCTTCATATATATCTTGTGTGTTACCACCATCATCTGCTTTATAATCTGATGAGATG
Organism: Phyllomedusa bahiana; assembly: GCA_025379985.1. Classification (NCBI taxonomy): domain Eukaryota; kingdom Metazoa; phylum Chordata; class Amphibia; order Anura; family Hylidae; genus Phyllomedusa; species Phyllomedusa bahiana. The sequence goes on from JAODAL010010883.1 coordinate 68,632, forward strand.
ATAGATTCTTTTGAGCTTCTGGTACAGTCACCTGCCAAGAATAAAACAGATTTGATCATTTTTGACAAATATAACCTTAAAGTTATCTCGCTATTTTATATTTTACATTTCTATAGAAGAATGTCCATACAAATTGCAAGGCAAGGCCAGTTTGGTGGCAAAACAGATTACAATGTAACAGTAGGCCTCTGAGTAAGGACCAATAGATTGTGATGTTAGGCCACTGGGGTGTTATACTTCTGTGTTGAGGCAGCATCTACACATGTATCAGTGAGCCTGTCACCACTACATCCAGTAACTGCCCAATGGAGAATTATAAAAGGGGCTGTGAGTCAGAGATACTCGGTGGTGTCCAGCTCCCGCGCTCCCTGACAGATACATGCTCTCCAGCACAGAGCAGGGCTGAGGGCAGGGACAGGACGGTCATGTATGAAGCAGTCAGGGCTTTGGGGTCAGTGTAAGGTTGAATTATCCCATTCGCTTTTTAAAACAAAACTGGGAGCTGTTAAAAAAGGATAAGTCCCTTATAATCTTCCTTTCTTTATAATCTACTCCTGACTTTACCTTAATCTACAAAAACAATGGATCTAAAGCTGCATGTGTGACCTTATAAGTAATAGTGGCTGCCATCACTGATATGGGGGCACTGGAGGAGCTGAAGAAAGAGCCCTCTAAATAATCTGTTGCAGCCTCCTCCATAAGCTATTAGTGCCTGTCCCCAGCACCGAGCTCAAGCTGTAAAACTAAATTATATTCCATAAAAAAAAAGTTTGGCCATTTCTGTGCGAAGATTAATCTCTCTGATTCCAAAAGGATCAGTCGTTCTCTGTATGTTCTTCATGCAGATCTGAGAAGAGGTGGAGGAAGAATCGGAGGCGCTCGCTCTCTTGGTGGAATAATCTTGTATCATTTCTCAAAGGCGCTAAATAAATATCTGATGGAGTCACTGAGCGCGGCTGTGCTATAATAGGCACAAAACTATCAGGCACTTTATATAGATCCCGCTGCCGCTCTGCACGCTGTCACCACTGCTGTGTCAGAGAAGAGAATATTCAAACCTTAATGGACTATAATTTCCAAATCCCAAATACCACAAGAGAAGCCACTGGCCTTGAGTTATAAGTCTTCACAAAAATAACAAATCTTTATGAGAACTGTTTATTTAGACATAACAGTGCAGGTAACATGTTTCCCGTATTGGCACACTGGTGGCCTGATGAAGTGCATCAATGAATGAAACGCGTTGTCCTTTCTGTCCTGGAACAAAATATATGAAGCAGGATCTCAGTGACACAATGTACAGCAAATCCAGAACTGCTCATCTATAAAACACTATGGAGCTGCCATGAGACACTTTGGGGCCCCATGCAGTGAGGTTGGTCAGAGCCCCAGGGGGTGATAGGAGATAATTTTGTAGTTTTTAGGACAAGAGGGAGAGCGGAGCGGTAACGGTCAGGGAAGGGGGGTTGTCAGCTGGTTAACCCCTTAAGGACCAGGCGTTTTTTTTTGGTGACACGTTAGTTTTTCCCTCCTCGCCTTCTGAAAGCTATAACTTCTTTATTTTTCCACCTACATAGACACATGAGGGCTTTTATTTTGCGGGACAAGATGTACTTTCTAATGGTGTTATTCACTATACTATAGAATATACTGGGAAACCGCAAAAAAAATTCCAAGTGGGACAAATTGTGAAAAAAAATGTATTTTCGCCATGTTTGCGGGGGTTTTGCTTTTACGGCGTTCAATCTTCGGTAAATATAATGTGTTATCTGTATTCTTCAGGTTGTTACGCATCCGGCAATACCAAACATGTAGGGTTTCCGTTATGTTTTGGTACCGTAAAAAAATTCCAAACATTTTCTATTTTTGAAATTTGCGCCACGGCGCCATTTTGTGCGACCAATAACTTTTTTGTACTAACACCTACGGACGTCAGTGAGGGGGCATTTTTTGCGGGCTGAAGTGTACTTTTTATTGCTAGCAGTTTGGAATGCATGCGACTTTTTTGATCATTTTTATTCCATTTTTTGAGTGACGTAAAATGACCAAAAAACGCAATTTTGGCGTTTGGAATTTTTTTTCTTCTACGGTGTTCAGCGTACGGGATAAATGATGTTATATTTTTATAGATCGGACTTTTTCGGACGTGGCGATACCAAATATGTGTACATTTTTTATTATTTTAATGATTTTATTTGTAAAATGGGGAAAAGAGGGTGATTTGAACTTTTTAATACTTTTTTTTTTTTTGTTTTTTTTTTTTTACTGTAACATTGAGGCCACCTGTGGTACTTGACCACTAGGTGGCGCGATTTTTAATACAACCTAATGCATTGCATAGGCAATGCATTAGGGTGTACAAAGATGGCGGTTTCCCCACTTCCTGTCTGCGGACGGAAGTGGGGCAAACCGGCCAGGATAAGTGACGGGAGCCTTCACAAGGCTCCCCACCACAATGCCCGGTGATCGGATCGGACGCAGCATAGCTGCGCTTATGCCGATCACCGCACCGATCGGGGCGCGGCACCGATCGGCGTTTTAAATTTAGACGCCGCGGCCATCTTGCCGGCGCCTGATGGGTAAAACAGCGCCAGCGGGCGGAGCCACCCACCGGCGCTGTTACTGCCGCGTGTTAGCGGCGATTTGCCACTAACACCCGCCGGCTGTGCGGGGGGATCGCGGAGCCGGCGAGATTCATACATGTCGCTCTTTGTGACTGTAATGATTGTGTGAACCATTGTGGGATCATACAAACTGTGCAGAATAATTAAAACCACAATTGAAATAAAGGTGAATACTAACCAAATCCTTTCCTACAGTTTACAATTTCCAGCAACAAACAATAACATAAGAACCCAGAATGCTTTTCTTTACTACTATAATCTCTACCCCCATATTCCTAAACCTTCTTGAATACCTCCTGACACTTACACTGGGCGATGGTCTCCATGTCTCTCTGTTATATCCTAACATCTTACCCCATTGCTGACCTCCTTCACAGAACTACTAATCACAGAGACCTCCTCATGCTCTATCTACACTATTTCTGCTTCTCCTTGTTGCTGGGGACATATATCCTAATCCCAGGCCCCGTTAAAATATCTTCAATGTTATATCACCCTTCTCTTATTGAACAACCGCCACAAATTCCTTGCACCCATTAAACCTCAGAGCGATTCCCCCGACCCTTTCTATCTGTCCTTTCTCTGCAGCTCTGTGGAACACACGGTCTGTATGTAACAAGCTTACCTTCACTCACAATCTATTTCACATAACCTCTCCTTACTGGATTTTACAGAATCTTGGCTGACGCCTCCCACACAATGTCCCCCAGCTGCACTTTCTTAAGGCGCCTTTCAATTTACTCATGCTTCCATCCCAAGCAACAAGCATGGTATGGTATTTCTCTGCTTTTATCGTTCCTTGTCCAAATCCACCTCTCCCTTCCCTCCCTCTCCCTTTCCCTTGAGGTGCTCTCTGTCCCCATGGTTGTGGAAGTGTCTTCTCCCCTTTAACGGGGCCATCATTACCTACCGCCGGTCCCCATTTTTTCGATCTTTTTCACCATTGGCTGCTGCACTGTCCCCCCTTGACATTCCCAAATCATCAAGGAACTTAAATATCTTTATTCAGCTCCTTTCAAACTCTTATCATTTTCCCTCCTCCTTCCGCCCTCCAGTGGTTTTTGAACCCACTCACAAAAGTGACAAAAGTGGATTTTGTTTTTCACCCATCTGCCTCCTATTTTGATCTCAATTCTCATAACCAAACTAACTTACTTTTCCGTCTTCCTTAACTTCACTGTGTTTCAAAAACTTGCACACCCTCACACGCACCTCCTCAGTCTTCAAACTCTTCCAAACTCTCTTCTACCTCTCACAATACTGACCCAGCCACCACATTGTACAAACCTCAATTTTGTTGCTTTCTCAAGCGAAATAAAATTTGCAAAAATTTAGTGTCACCCTGGCCAAAAAAACTGCTTTTCCCAGGCTCAGAGCCCCTAAAAAGGAAATGCCTCCACAGAAGATCATCCAACAAAACCCCTTCACTTCAAGCGGCACCCTCCTGACAAGCAATACTTTACCCCTCTCTATTTTTCTCGTGCACAATTTTGGGACAGTTATTTAAAATTTTTCTCCTGCTCCGTCCTTGGTGCACTCATCTTTTCCCTCAGCTAAAAGATTTTGTTTCAAAATGAGATTGACAACACGAGTTTTTTTCCCGCCGCCTTGTCCCCTCTAGCTTCTCAAGGCTTTTCCCATCACCTGCTTTCCCACACATCATGACTAGTTTTCCATCCTACTCCCCAAATTTCCCCCCTCCCCCGTCCTACGCCCCAAATGCCAACCCCCTCACCCCCAACCAAAATACGTGAATATAAAAAAATGAAAAAAAAAACCTTCCTTATTTCAAAATAGGTATAAACCAAACCTTGATTTCAAAAAAACCCTGCAATAATCAAGACTTTTATAAAATCCCTCTTAAAACAAAAAACTTCATTATAAAACTTCTCAGAATTTCCTGTTTCACTAGTTTAAAAAAACACAAAGGGAAAACACAGAGCAGAAAAAAATGACTGTGGCTAGCTGAGAAAATTAGATTAAAGCTGCCAATAGAATCTATGGAAAGGGAGGATGAAAAAGAAGATAATTTGTTTTGCGAGGTTTTTTCCCACACCAAAAACAAAGAAACCCTGCTCCCCAACACCACCACCAGAAGCACCCACCTGGAGGATTTTAGACAGCAGTAAGGGCGTGTAAGTGTGAACCAGCACTATGGTAAATAATAAACCCATAAAGCACACCTCTTGTGGTCCTGTTTTCTCTCCTAAACCCCCTTCTCTTCCATAGACTTTTGGGGATTTTAAAACTTAAATCGCGCGGATGGTTAAAAAGTCCATCTCCGCCTGCTCAAAATTTGTGTTACTGAATGTTGACAAGTTAAAAATATGGGAAGGAAAAGGAGTCGATATTGGGAAAAATGCATTTTCTCTAGTAATATTGATCATTGAAAAAAAAAGGGGTAATTTAAAAGGTAAAAGGTTTGCACCCCATTTGTTCGTTATTACTTGAATTTGTAAGCCCCCTTTGAAAATTTTTTTCCTCCATTTTGAACCCTGTCTACCTCCATCTTGACCCTTGTACAGACCCCCCATCTTGACACCCTTTTGGTAAAGACCCTCATTTGACACCGGGTAAAATCCCCCTTTTTGACTCCTTGTACAGACCCTCCATCTTGAACCTTGTCAATCCTCCATCTTGCATCCTTGTACAGATCCCCCCATCTTACACCCTTTGTACAGATCCCCCCATCTGACACCCTTTTGTACAGATCCTTATGTTCTTCTGGTACTTAAAGTCCTATGGAAAAAAAAGATGGTCTCCACCCCTTATGGGGAACCTGACACACACAAAAATCGCATCCCCCAACCCCTCAGATTTATTACTGTAAAAGCAACTCCCCCTTCCCAGTAAGCTGAAAGAGTATCTCTAGCGTAAGAGTTGATCCCTTATTGTGGCACCCAGTTTTGGCCGACAGGAAAAAGCCCTATTTTAAAAATCTTTTATGTAGGAATAACTTTTCAAGCTTTTATTCATATATGTTATTTTGAGAAAGTTTTTTGGCACGTTTCTTTAAGGCTATGTCAATTTTTGGGCAATGGAGTTTGTGTTTAATTTTCAAATTTTTTAAAGTTTTGCTTGTAAGTCAGATATCAACCCCACCCAAAAAAATAATAAATAACCTTACCATAGCACAATAAATAAAATGAAACTTGGGAGTAAAGCCCTATTCAGCCCCAGAATATAATCTCACTATTTTCAATGCCTTCAGGGTTTTGTTTTGAGTTAAGAGCGATAACAAAAGATAAACTAAAAAATTTTTACATCCGGCTTTATGTTAAAAAAAAGTTTTTTGTTTTTTGTTTTGAGGAGGGACAAGGTGCTGAAGGAGGACGATAAGTGTTCATGAGGTTTAGGCCCGGTGAATAATCTGGAAGCATTTTTCAATAACCTTAGGTTGCGGATTTCTGTAAAACAGGATCCTCAAACTTGGCCCTCCCGCTTTTGGGGGAAAATACAACTCCCCTCATGCATTTATAAAAATCTTTTAAAAGGGGAAAGATGGGGGTTTTAGTTTCCCAAAAAGTGGGGCCGCAGTTTGAGGATGCCCGCTGTTTTAAAATTAGTATAGCTCTTTCAACAGTTTTTTTGGGGCCCGTTTTTTTCGGGGCAGTCTTAGAGTTGGGTGGGGTGACTGCTCCCTTTTACCCGTCCGGTTTTTCCTGGCCTATTAGGGGGGGAAGTTTTAGGGGCTGGATGGGTTTTCCCGTTGAAGTGTTGTGTCTACTGCTTCTTTGCTGTTTCCATTTGATTGGAAAAAGGGGATGCCGGTGAAATCCCGCTTACCCTAAAAGAGCTGTTTGGGGAGATCAACCCGTTTCTGTTTATGTTTTCCTGAAGAAAGGACTGATTTTGTTTTGCCAAATTTTCACTGTGAAGAAAAAGTGTTTTTTATTTGGACATGTTTCAATAAAAAATTTCTTTATTTTTGGGAAATTTTTTGTCTGGATATCTTTGACAAGCTGAAACCCCACAATTTTGGGGGAGGTGCGGGAAAATGTCCCCAAAAAAAATTTCACAGGTGGTTAAGCTTATATAAAGACTTTGATGTCCTAGGCTAAAGCAGGTGGCACTGTTGAAAACAGGGTGTCCCAGCATTGAGGAATAATAGTTTTGCAAGCTAATTTGCAGCAGACCAGAGCCAGCAGCAAGAGCTCCCAAAGGGGGCCATGCAGGCCAACAGGAGCAAAACACCCCTAGTCTGACAGTTTGGCCCCACAGGATGGGGCAGCAAGAAGGAAAGGACAAGTTTTGGAGAAAATGCCCGTGCGTGCAAAGAATCAGTGAGAGAAAATTTGCAGAAAATGACACCCGGAATAATGTGGGTGCATTTTTGCCATTTTTGAACGGGTCGTGGCGAGAGAAACTACCGCTGAAGCAATGGGCAAATGCTGGTCCAAATTCCCCAAAAGGGGGGCTCCAAAGTCCTATTTTGATTTTAAACCCTTTAGGGTGTAAGGAATACAGCAAACTGAAAGTAGAAAACCTGGCCCCCTGGGTGTACTTGGGTGTCCCCAATGTTTGACCTACTCCCTTGGCCAAAAATGTCTGCTCCTGATCCTGCATTCCATTTAGATGATGGAAAGGTGGTGATGGAAGGTTTTTTAAAATACTCTGCCAGGTCCATACAAATTTTGGTGCCAGGAAAAACCCAAAAAATGCTGAAAACCTGTGGGCCTTGGGTTAATAGAAAACTCCCCCCGACAAACCCTTGGTGGAAAAGCACCTTTTTGTGTTCTAGGGTTGCCCCGAATGCCAAAAAAAGGGGCCTAAACCTTTCCTGGTAGCACCCTGAACCCGAAGGGGGCCCAAAGGGCGTTTTTTGGGGGCAAATCATATGGTGGTTTGTTTGAATGTCCTGCTCCTGCTCATAGCCACATGCCCCGGGTCTACAGAGCCAATGGAGGCCAATGGGCCAATGTCCCTAAAATTTGGTAATTACAGTGCAGTCCCCACCTCAAAAACCTAGATATGCCGGGCTGTCAAAAATTTTTGAGGGATGGGTCCCTTTTCGGGGGGTTTTGGGTTTATAATGATAAGGCCCCCCAAAATCCCGGGGTCAAATTATCCAGGGGCCCCAAAAAAATTCCTTTAACCCAGGGACGTAAGTACAAAAGCGGGAATGTGTGCCTGGAATGGGAGCCGTCAAAGACTGATTATTCCTGTGGTAATGGGAGAGATTTTTTCCCCCGTTCTTGGGGTTTAAAAGGGAACCCATTGCCCCTAATGGTCAAGTGGGCTCTGACATTCCTGATAAGGTGACTAACAAGTATGCATCTGATGTAGCTAACGAGTTTCGTTTGACCCTTGAATCCAATGTCCCAGATCGTGAGGTATCCCAAGCTTTTTGGGATCGCTCAACTCAGGGGTCCTATTCTTAAGAGTGCACTGGAGAATGTTACTGTATTAAATGGTGTTTGACAAGAGGCAGGTGCAGATAAGAGATTCCCGTATTTTGCAGTAAACAATAATTTGTTATACCAAGTGACTAGGGTGAGGGATGAGGTCATGGAACAGCTCCTAGTGCCTGAGACCTATATACGCATGGTGTTGATAATAGCCCATTCCCATGAGCTGAGAGGGTTAGGGTTAGTACCCGACAAGACCCAGGATCGTATCTTATAAAGGTTTTATTGGCCTGGGTGCTATAGAGAGATAGTGATAGTCCTGTCTACCAATAAGCTGCCCCTGTCTCCTCACTGCAGAAGCCCCTTAGTGCCGTTACCGATAATAGAGACACCATTTGAACATATAGCTATGGACCTGGTAGGTCCTTTGGTAAAGTCGACTCAGGGACACCAATACATTTTAGTGGTGATGGACTATGCAACTAAGAAACATCTAATCCAAATACATTGCACATGAGCTTTTCCACATATTTGCTAGAACAGGTCTACAGAAAAAGATCTTAACCAACTAGATAAGACCATTTATGTCAAATGTCATAAAAGAATTTATAAAACTTAAAAAATCAAACAATTGCGACCCTCGGTGTACTATCCCCAGACAAATGGGTTGTTCACAAGATTTAACAAGACTCTGAAGTCTATGTTAGATGTGATAGAGAAGGATGGTCTGGACTTGGACTGTTTAATCCTCTACTTACTGTTCTCTATTAGTGAAGTTCTTCAGATCTCCACAGGTTTCGCACATTTTAACTACTTTATGGCCGGCACCCTCGAGGTTTGCATGACATTGCCAAAGAGGCTTGGGAAAGTGAGGCTAATCCTTACAACAGTGTCATTGAGCACGTGGCACAAATGTAAGGACGAATAGATAATGTCATGCCCATAGTGAAGGAGCATCTTCTCAAGGCCCAAGAAGCACAGAGTAGGGTGTATAATAGACCGGCCAGAGACAGAGAGTTTAATCCAGGGGATCGGGTACTGGAGAGAAAGTTCCTGGCCAAGTGGCAGGGATCATTTGAAATTGTGGAAAAATTAGGAAAGGTAAATTGCAAGATACATCAACCAGATAAGTGGAAGCCTAAACAGTTGTATCATGTGAACCTTATTAAAACCTAGAAAGATAGGAACTCTCTTGAAAACTCTTGCTTACGTGCTCAAGATATGAAAATTGCAGAAACTCTCCGAGTCACAAAAGCAGCAGTGCCGGGAGATGATACAACAAAATAGGGAGATGTTTACCAATTCGTTGGGTCTAACCAGGGTCGGAGGGGTATGACATATTACAGAACCCCCGGGATAAGGTTAATTTAATGCCCTATAGGATTCATGAAGCTCGTAGACAAGTAGTTTCCCAAGAAGTGAAAAGAATGTTACAATAGGGCGTAATTGAGAAATCCAAGAGCAGGTGGCCAAGTCCACTAGTTTTAGTGCCAAAGCAGCTGGCCCCATGCTGCATCATCCATGGCTGGAGTGAACACTTGCCGTGGGTGATTAACCCCTTAGCTGCCCCAATCTATTGCAAATGCGGCAGGTAAGGTACAAACAGAGGGCGCGAGGTCCCTTCGTCCCCACTGAAGCAATGATGTGTGCTGCTCTCCATTGTATCAGAGATCTGAAGATCACTGATACAAGTCTCCCACAGGGAAAAGTTAAAAGAGGTAAAAAAGTGCAAAAAGAGGCGACACAGCATGGGGCCAGATGTAATATACAGCTGGTTCCATGTTGCGATCAAGTAGGCCCCGCTTGTGATCCAGCACGGGTAGTCACTACTCGCCAGGTGTTAAGCAAAATGCTCTCAGACGGAAGTGGCCACTGAACTTAGAGTGCCACAGACTGTCATCAGCAGGTTGTATCAAAGAGAGACTGGAAGAGTCACAGAAAGGTAATGAAGTGGCCGTCCTTTGGCTACATCACACACTGATGACTGCTTCATTGTAATCAATGCCCTGCAGAACAGGATGATGAATTCCGCACAACTCCAGGCTCATTTAAGGCAAGTGAGAGGCACCAAGTGTCACATCAGACCATTCATAACTGTTTACATCAGCGTGGTCTGCATGCTAAACGACCTGACCACACCACCAGGCATCATTGTCTTGCATGGGCCAAGGACAATGTCGGACTGGGATGCCTGTGACCCACAGGTGGAGCTGATTTTAGGGGCCCACCAGTTGTGCTGTTTCTGTGCCCACTAAGTAGAGTTTATTTTAGTGGCCCACCCTACAGCTACTGTAGAGGACTATACCTGCCTCCTATACTCTGCCTCCTGCTCTTTTGCCCTTTCTGAGGATGTATATGCAGTATAAACACAACTCCATGTCTGCCACCGGGCCCATGAGCTATCTACGCTGAAGGAGGGACCGGTGCTCCTCAGTGCTGTTCACTGATGAAAGTCAGTTCACTGGAGACGTCAAGGAGAGCGCGGTGCATCAGCCAGGTCATCTAGCACACAGACCGCACTGATGTAACTGGTTACGAATTGTCTGACGGCGCAAGAGGCGACGTAGTTCCCTTCTATACAGTCTTACAGTAACATTCAGCCCTTTGAGGGCGGCCATAATGCTGATGTGGCCCTCGGTGACCCCCCTGGTTTAGACTATTCCAGGCAGGAGGACATCTTCAGGGATGTTGTGAGACTCAGTTTGGGGGACGACTCCCTCTGTTGACTTGTGTCTCTTGAAGGTCGTCCTGACCTTGTCTCTATATGAAAAGTGCTAGAACTTATTTATAGTGAATCCAGGAATCACCTGAACTCTGACCAAAGTAATCCTGCCGCCTTAAAGGAACAAAACAGTCAATGAAGGCGAAAATAATAATGACGCCTTAAGTCAGATTGAAATGAATACTTTGATTAAAACAACGAAATCAGTAAAGAGAGTTAATAACACAGACACCTACCTCCACCTGTGGGAAAGAAGCCATGTGACTGCTGTGTACTGCCAGGACCTGTGATGATGTCACATGGAGGGAGGAGTCATGTGACTGCTGTGTACTGCCAGGACCTGTGATGATGTCACATGGAGGGAGGAGTCATTGGACTGCTGAGTACTGCAGGAACCTGTGATGATGTTGTAATGTGCCTGTGGCTGAGCCGTATGTGTCATGTGCCTGTAGCTGAGCCGTGTGTGTGCAATGTGTGTTTAGCTGAGCCGTGTGTGTGTAATTTGCCTGTAGCTGAGCCGTGTGTGTGTAATGTGCGTGTAGCTGAGCTGTGTGTGTGTAACGTGCCTTACTAGCCGTGGAGTGTGTAACTTGCCTGTAGCTGAGCCCGTGTGTGTGTATTGTGGTGGTAGCTGAGTAATGTGTGTGTAACGTGCCTGTAGCTGAGCCGTATGTGTAATGTGCCCTGTAGCTGAGGCCGTGTGTGTAAGTTTGCCTGTAGCTGAGCCGTGTGTGTGTAAGTTTACTGTCGCTGAGCCGTGTGTGTAACGTGCCTGTAGCTTGACCGCGTGTGTGTGTAACGTGCCTGTAGCTGAGCCCGGAATGTGAAACGTGCCCTGTACTGACCGTATGTGTAACGTGCCTGAAAGCTGAGCCATGTGTGTTAATTGTGCGTGTAGCTGAGCTGTGTGTGTGTAACGTGCCTGTAGCTGAGCCGTTGTGTGTTTAACGTCGCTGTAGCTGAACCTTGTGTGGTTGTGGTAACATGCCTGTAGCTGAGCCGTGTGTGTAATGTTCCCTGAAGCTGAGCTGTGAGTGTGTAAACTGCCCTGTAGCAGAGCCGTGTGTGTGTAACGTGCCTTAACCAAAGCCCCTGAAGCTGTGATGTGTGAATGTGCCTGTAGCTGAGCCGTGTGTGAGTAACGTGCCTGTAGCAGAGCCGTTTGGGGGTGTGTAAATGTGCATGTAGCAGCGCGTGTGTGTGTAAGTGTCCTGTAGCTGAGCTGTGTGGAGTGTAATGAGCCTGTAACGAGAGGCCGTGTGTGGTGAAATGTGCCAGTAGCTGAGTCCGTGTGTGTGAATTGCCTGTAGCTGAAGGAGCCGTGTGTGTGTAACGTGCCTGTAAAACTGAGCCATGTGTGTGTAGCTGAGCCGTGTGTGGTAGCCTGAGCCGTGTGTGTTGTAATGTGCCTGTAGCTGAGCTGTGTGTGGTAAAGTGCTTGTAGCTGAGCCGTGAGTGTGTAACAGCCTTAGCTAGAGGCCGTATGTGTGTAGCGAGACCGTGTGTGTGTTAGTGTGTGTAGCTGAGCAGAGTGGTGTAACATGCTGTAGCTGTACCGTGATGTGTGTTATGAGTAGCTTAGCCTGTGTGTTTAACGTGCCTGTAGCTGAGCCGTGTGTGCTGTAGCTGAGCCGTGTGTGTGTAATGTGCGTGTAGCTGAGCCGTTTGTTTGTAACGTGCCCGTAGCTGAGCCGTGTGTGTGTAGCTGAGCCGTGTGTGTGTAACGTGCCTGTAGCTGAGCCGTGTGTATAATGTGCCTGTAGGCTGACCGTGTGTGTGTAATGTGCGTGAATTTGAGCCCGTGGTGTGTGACAATGCCTTTAGCTGAGCCGTGTGTGTGTAAACGTGGCCTGTAGCTGTAGTTCGTTGTGTGTGTAAAGTGGCCTGTAGCTTAGCCGTGTGTGTGTAACGAGCCATGTACTGAACCGTGTGTTGTAACGTGCCTGTAGCTGAGCCTTGTGTGTGTAACGTGCCTGTGCTGAGCCGTGAGTGTGTAATGTGCCTGTAGCTGAGCCGTGCGTGTGTAATGTGCGTGTAGCTGAGCCGCGTGAGTGGTAATTTCCTAAGCAGAGCCGCGTGTGTGTAAAGTTCCTGAAGCTGAGGCCGCGTGTGTGTAACGTGCCTGTAGCTGAGCCGCCGTGTGTGTAACGTGCCTGTAACTGATGGTCCGAGCGTGTGTGTAACGTGCCTGCAGCTGAGCCGTGTGTGTGTAATGTGCGTGTAGCTGGAGCCGCGTGTGTGTAATGTTCCTGTAGCTGAGCCGTGTGTGTGTAACGTGTCTGTAGCTGAGCCTTGTGTGTGTAACGAGCCTGTAGCTGAGCCGTGTGTGTGTAACGTGCGTGTAGCTGAGCCTTGTGTGTGTAACGTGCCTGTTGCTGAGCCGTGTGTGTGTAACGTGCCTGTTGCTGAGCTGTGTGTGTAACGTGCCAGAAGGCTGAAGCCTGGTGTGTGTAACTGCCTTGTAGCTGAGGCTGTGTGTGTAACGTGCCTGTACTGAGCTGTGTGTGTAAACGTGCCTGTAGCGAGTCGGTCTGTGTAATGTGCGTGAAGCTGAGCCCGTGTGTTTGTCAAAGTGCGTGAGCAGAGACGTGTGCGTGAAATGTGCGTGTAGCTAGGTCCCGTCCTGTGTAATGTGCATGAAGCAAGCCGTGGTGTGTTGTATTGTGCTTGAATCTGAGCCGTGTGTAAATGTGCTGTTTGCTGAGCCGAGTGTAATGTGCGGTGGCTGAGCCGTGTGGAACTGAGGCCTGGCTGAGCCGTGGTGTGTAACGTTCTGTCGCTAGATCCGTGTGTGTGTAACGCGACTGTAGCTGAGCCGTGTGGTGTAACGTGCCTGTTCGCTGAGGCGTGTGTTGTTAACGCGTAGTAAGCAGAGCCGTGTGTGTGTAACGGGTGTGTAGCTTGAGCCGTGTGTGTGGCAACATGCCTGAGCTGTGCTGAGCGGTGTTTTAACTGTGAGTAAACGATACGTGTGCGTGTAATGTGCCTGTAGCTGAGTCGTCTGTGTAATGTGCGTGAAGCTAAGCCGTGTGTGTGTAACGTGCCTGTAGCTGAGCCGTGTGTGTAATGTGGCTGTAACATGAGTCGTGTGTGTAACGTGCCTGTAGCTGAGCCGTGTGTGTGAACTTGCGTGTAAGCTTAAGCAGTGCTGTAAAGTTCATCATATGTCATCTTGCCCCTATTAGAACACCCCAATTATACATCCCAAACTTTTCCAGTCGCATTTTTCCCAGCATTTTTCTGTTTAACATGTAATCATTGAAAGGATTTTCCTCCTCATGTGCATAATCTTGCATTTATCTGTGTTAAACCTCATCTGCCATTTACATTACTTTACAGAGCTTATTATCTTCTGCAAATATTGATATTCTACTGTGCAATCCATGTGTAAAATCAATAAAGAAAACATTTATAGGAGGATATGGCCCCAATACTGACCCTTGTGGACCCCACTAGGAAATAGGATCCAGTCGAGTATGCACCATTAATTACCACCCTTTGTTTTTATCATTGAGCCAGTTGCTTACCCACTTGAAACAAAATTTTCCCCCAGTCCAAGCATTCTCGTTTTACTTATCAACCTTTAATGTGGCACCGTATCAAATGCTTTAGAAAAAATCTAGATATATGACATCCAGTGCCTCACCCCGATCCAGTCTAGATCTAACTTCCTCATAGAAGCTGATGAGATTAGTTTGACAAGTCCAATCCTTCATGAACCCGTGCTGGAACGGCGTTATACATTTATTTTCAGTGCGATTCTCCAGGATAGCATCTCTGAGAAAACCTTCAAACATTTTACCCACAATAGAGGTTAAGCTTACCGGCCTAGTTTCTAGGATCACTTTTTGACCCCTTTTTGAATATTGGCACCATATCTGCGCTAATCCTCTGGGACACACCCATTATTAGACAGTCCATAAATATTAAGAATAAAGACCTGTCTACCCCCATTACTTTTTTTCCCTTGGGACCGGGGTGTATCCCAAACCCAAAAAACCCGGGGTTAAAAAAATTTTAAATTTAAACGACAGTTAAAATTTTGGGCCCCGCAGGCGACAAACTTTACCTGTCTCGGGATGGTCCGAAAAAACAGCCGTCCCAAGACATGAGGCAGCCCAAACCCCCCTCCCCCCAAAAAAAGATGGGCCCTTTCCGATAAGAAAGATTTGTTTACCGAAATATTTTGGAGCTCGCCTTTTTCCCCAAACCCTTTGCCCTATATTGGTAAATTCCCGACTGTCCTCAGTTTGGTGCATTTTTTGGAAACCAAAAACCTTTCCCGCCCTTTTTGGGGGAGAGGGGCCGGAACTTTTTTGGTTTCAGCACCCCAAAAACCGGTACGGGAATAAACGTTTGTCAACCGGGTTTTCTAATTGGAAGTATTAAAGGTGAAATTCACGAAGAAATACACACTGAACCCTCCAGCTCAGTTTTAAGACACTTCCTGTTTTTTTTCACCCCCGCGGCTTTTATAACCTTTTTGTTCAGTTTTGGGTGCAAAGTACTGGAAGGGCTGAGTGCAGCCCCCCCACACATGAACACCTTGGTAAGCATACTTGCAGTCCATGTTTTGGTTATGAAAAAGGAAAAAATTTGAAAAACCCGGGCCTTAAAACAAAGGGGAAGTTTTCAGAAGGAAAACCCAAAATAAGTTTAAAAAAAATTTTTTTGAGTATAAAAAAAGACATCTTAGACAGGGGAATCCCAAAAGGAAAAAAACCAAAAAAGGTGAAAACCCCTCCCATCTTTTGCCGGGGTTTCCGAAATCTAGGGG
The DNA here is from genome assembly GCA_025379985.1 of Phyllomedusa bahiana. Taxonomy (NCBI): domain Eukaryota; kingdom Metazoa; phylum Chordata; class Amphibia; order Anura; family Hylidae; genus Phyllomedusa; species Phyllomedusa bahiana. The sequence continues at coordinate 84,103 of JAODAL010010883.1, forward strand.
GGAAACGGGGGGGCGAATAACAACATTTTAAAGTTTCCAATTTCCCTTTTTAAATAAAAAACCACCCTCAGAAAGGGGGGGAGGGAGAGGGGAGGGGGAAAAGAAAAAAAAAAAAAAAAAAAAAAAAAAAAAAAGGAGAAAAAGGAAAGGGGGGAACAGACAAATTACCCAACAAAATAATTTAAAAGGGAAAATCTGTTCTATAATTGGGGGAACCGGGGGGTTTGGGCCCATTGTTCAACTTAAGAACCCAATAGCCTTCCCTATTTAGAAAATGCCCTTTTTAATGATCCCCTTTCCTCTGGTTCCAATAAAAAAACAATTCAATCCCAAAAAAATTTTTAAAATTTCCTTTTTACTTTTCCATGATTTTGTAAAAAATAAAAAGTTTAGACAGGGTTGGATACATTTCTTTGCCCGCAAAAGGGACGCACCATATACATGTTCCCGGTTACTCAATCTTTCAAGCGTTTGTAGTGCACCCAACGTTCTCAAGTTAAAAATGTTAACTTTTCAAGAAAAATAAACTACTTTAAACAAAAATTCGCAATTCAAAAATTTGTTTAAAATATTAAATATACTACCTTCAATAGCCCTTTGGGATTTTTTTATTTTTGTTTTACAATTAAAACCCATAAAGCATCAAAGTTAGACAAAACCAAAAGGAAACCTTTTTATATTGACCAGGTTTTCGTTTTCTATTATTTTTGCTAGGCTGGGTGGAAGAATGGAATGCAGAGTGGGGTGCTTTCCTTAAAAAAACGAATCAAACACCCATTCTGCAGCAACAGCCCTAAAAAGGGATCATCTTAAAAACAAAAAGGGAGATATTTAATGATAATCTTTTTAATATGTTTTAAACTCACTGCTATATGTAGTAAACCAAAAATTTGGGGACTTGTATTTTTTTTTTTTTTTTTTGTTGTCACCATTTTTCTTAGAGTAAAAAACCAGGTCTGATCTTTCCGTTTTCCATTTTTAATATGCTCTATCTAACGCCCCAATTTGGAAACCCCCCTTTTTCGAAATCTATCAACAACTTTTTTTTTGGTTCCAATTCAAAGTTTAAATTTTGGATGAAAAATTTTCTCTTCGCTCAAACTAGTTCTCCTTATGGTATAGCTTTTAATGTATGCACTGGAGGGAAAAAAGAACTGGTTTGAAGTTTTGCTATTACTACTTTTTTGGTTTTTCTAAATTTGATGTATAAAATTTTTTTTATCCCAAAAGAAAAAAAACCAAAAGGGGAAAGTCCAAAAATTTGTTTAAAAGTAATGGGTTTATTGAAATGAAAAAAAAATAAACCAAAAGCATTATTATTGAGATTTGAAAAAAAAAGGGTGTGGGGATGTCACATCAGAAATTCCATATAAACGATAAACGTCATCTATGAACGCCCTTTACAGCAAAATTAGGGTTTTAAAAATGGTTGGGGCCCTTCAAAAAAAATATAACTTTCCCCAAAACCAAACGATACAAAAAATTTTTGGCAAAAAAAGGGGGAAAAAAATTTGGGGCTCCCATTAAATGCTCCATCTTCTAAAGGTTAAAATGTATTGCAAAACTTTAAAATAATTGTGGGGAAAGTAAATAAATCTATTTACCTTTCAAAATTTAAAATTTAAATTCATATCATCCCTTTTTTGGGAAAATTTTTTCCTTTGGGTTTGGAACTTATTCCCTTTAAATCCTAAATAAGGGGGAATTTGCTGTAAACAGCGTTTCCCAATATCGCACGTTTCCAACTACCCCGTTCCCCCAAAACCAAATTTAAATTTTAAAATTTTAGCAAAACATGTTTTGTATTTTTAAGAAACCCCAAAAAACATTTCTAAAACCCAAAAGGTTTTCTGCAAAGAACTTTCCAAACCCACTCCCCCACAAACGTTCTTTTTAAAAGAACCTTGCCCCCCACGTTTTGGGTCTCATAGGTGGCGGGAAAATGGGTTTTCTTATGGAGTTTTGGGGGATGGAGGGGAAAAAATTAGGGATAACCGGGCTTTTCCCAAAATAGGAAATTTCATATTCTTTTCGGGCTAAGGTTTCCCAAATTTATTTCCCTAATCTAAATTTTTAAAAAGATCTTTAGAAAACATTTTAGGGGATATGGAATAAGTATCTGTTTGGGTGGCCCAAATTATCCAGAAAAAAAGAATTATTCAAAAAAGGGTAAAAAATAGTTTTACCAAAAGAACGACTAAACCCCCCCTTTTTCTCCCTTTTTTGAATAGTTAGTTTCTTTTTGGGCCCTAAGAGATTTTTAAAAATTTTTCTTCCTTTTTTGTATTGCTCAAAATTGACCCATTTAAAAAACATCACATTTGGAGCCCCAAAAATTTCCCCTTCTGAACTAGATCTTAAAATTTATCTAAGGGCCGCTGAGCGGGGACACAAGAGGTTTAAAAATTCTTTTTTTTGTATTAAACAAACATTGCTTAAATGTGTTGTTTTAAAAACGTTTCCCAGATCTTTAAAGGGCATTTTAAAACAAAATTAAACATTCCGGGAAAAAAACATTAATTAAAACAAACATTCCAAAACATTGTCATCTTGAGAAAAAAACCTCTAGGGTTCCCAAAAATTTTTAGGCAGTCACTTTCCCCTTCTATGTTTTTTAAAAAAGCTTTTTTTTACAGGGTTTGATTTTCTCGCAAAATTATTGACATCCTTAATAGTTTGATTATAGATCGAAATTTATGATCAAGGGGCATAGCCCAAACCTTTTTGACAATTACTTTAAATCCTCTTTTAAAAGAGAATATAGGAAGGACAAATTACCCCCTTCATCTACTTTTGAAACCTCCTGATTAAAAACCGATTTCCTTCGGGGGACTTTTCTTCGGTGTTTTCCCTTTCCTGCCCCCGCGAGTCGTTTTTTTTAAACCCCTTTCTCCTTGTTTTTGGGCGGGAAAATCTGCGGTAATTTTAAAGGCCCCGGTTTTAGGATTTCTTTTTTCTTTTTGGGGGCATCTGAAGTTTCTTCTGAAAAAATTTAAAAATCCCCCAAAAGGTCACTTTGCTTTATTAGAAAATGGGGTGGTACAAAGGTCTACGATTTCCCGATTTTCCCAAAAAGGGTCGAGAGGGTTTCCCCCTAAGGAAAAATTTCCCCCAAATAGGGATTTAAAATGATTGATTATATTCTGATGGTAATAGATTATTTACTTTCTCACAATTATTTTTTGTTTTGCAATTCATTTACCTTCAAAGTAGGGCCTCAATGGGACCAAAATTTTCCCCTTCTTTTTTCAAAACCCCCCTTTTTGTATCCCCCCCCTTGGGTTTGAGGGAATTTTTTTATTTTTACCCCGGAAAAACCCAAACCATTTGTGGAACCCCAAAAAGCTTTACGGGGGTTTACATAGTGACGTCATCGTCATATGGGGAAATTTTGATGTGACATCCCCCAAAGCAATTTTTTTTTCAATCTCAATATTAAAGCTTTTTTGGTTTTTTTTTTACATTTCAATACCACATTACTTTTATCAACTTTTTGGATCTTTCCTTTTACTGGTTCTTTTGAGGATAAAAAAATTTTATACATCAACTTTTGAAAAACCAAAAAGCTAATTTAAAAGCAAACTTCATTCCAGTTCTTGTCATCCAGGGCTTTCATTAAAAGCTATACCTATGGGGAACTAGTTAGAGCAAGAGAAATTTTTCCCTTCCAAAATAAGCTTTTTAATTTTGGGAAAAAAAAAAAATGTTTTTTAAGATTGCGAAAAAAGGGGGGGGGACCCCAAAAAGGTCCGGTTTGAAGAGCATCATTAAGATGGGGAAACGAGAAAAATCAGACCTGTTTTTTACTCAAAAAAGATTTGGGAAAACAACAAAAAAAAAAAAAAATTCAGAGTCCCAAAATTTTTTTTTTACTACTTTTAAACGTGAGTTTTTTTTCAATTTAAATTAAAAAAAATTATCATTTAAAAACTCCCTATTTGTTTTCAAGATGATCCTCTTTAAATGTTGCTGCGAATGGGCGTAGAAATTTGTTTCAAGGAAAGCACCCACTCTGCTTTTCCCATTCCTTGGCCCCCCCTAGCCCCAGTCAAAACAAAAAGGGGAAAAAAGAAAACCTGGCTCAACCCTAGAAGGTTTTTTTTTGTTGTGGGGCTATCTAGAAAGTCTTTTTTGTAAGTAAAAAAAAACAAACTAAAGAAATCCAAGGTCTACCCAGAAGGTAGGTTTTTTTTTTAATATTAAAACAATTCTTGAATTTCGAATTAGTAATGTAGTTTTTTGTTCCCTTTAATGTGTAACATGTAACTTTAAAATACGTTGGATTCACTACCAAGGAAAGCTTGAAAAAATAGAGTACCCGGGAACATGAATTTTGGTGCGTTTTGTGGGAAAACATAAAAAAATGTATCCAACGTGTCAAAAATTTCTATTATTCACATCCATGGAAATGTATCGGGTTTAAAATTTTTTTTGTATTGAATCTGTTTTTTATTGGAACCAAAAGGGGGGGTATCCTAAAAGGTCATTATAAAAAAGGGGAAGGGGTTTTTTGGGATTCTTATGTTGAACACTGCCAACCCCTCTGTTTTCAATTATTGAACAGATCTCCCTTTTAAATTTTTGATTTTGGGAATTTTTTCCCGTTCCCCCCCTTTTTTTCCTCCTTTTTTTTTTTTTTTTTTTTTTTTTTTTTTTTTTTCCCCTTTCTCTCCTTTCCCTTTTTTTTTTTTTTTTTTTTTTCCCTTTCTCTCCTTTCCCCTTTCTGAATGGGTGTTTACTATAAAAGGAAGTAGGAAATTTAAAAATGTTGTTATTACTAAGAATCGCTAGATTCGAAAGCGTCAACAAGATGCAGGTTTACATTTGGTTTTATCCTGTGGCATTCACTGTCTAAGATGTCTTTTTTGTTTACTCAAATAAATTTTTTTCTCTTATTTGGCTGCCTTCTGATCTTCCCTTTGTTTGAGGGCGGGTTCAATTTTTACCTTTTTAAATCGTTTTGGGACTTCGTAGCAGTTTGAGAAACCTGCTTGGAACCCGCGCCCAAACCCTCAGGTGAGCTGATTAACTTGGTTGCTGCTGTGGATTTACATGATTGGTTATGCCCTTATTTGGTTCACTCTGCCACCCGTAGTTCTCTGACATCATCTTGGGTGTAGTCTGAATGCAGAAGCCATCTTGTGGGTGAAATAGACATTTCACCTTGAACATTCCACAACACCGCAGGACCGGGTGATTGTCCTTTTTCATCTTCTTAAGCCGGAGCTGCACTTCTCCTGGGTTAGACAAAAAAACATTTAAGGTGGAGTTTACCTTTCTCTCTGCTCATCAATGGGAAAAGGTCATCCTCCTCAGCAAATACAGGGGAGAAAAAAATAGTTTAATAGGCTTGCTTTCTCATCGCCCTCTACTGTATATCCCTCACTACTTTCAAAGGGCAAATTTTTTTCTGTTTTCATCTTTTAAGTATTCATATAGTAAAAAAAATATTTAGTTTAGTTTGGGTTTTGGTTTCCTTTTATGGCAATATGTTTCTTTCTGCTCAGCTTTGTGCCTTTATCTTATTTACATATTTTTATTGTTTAGTGCCTCTTCACTGCCCTCCTGTTTTTGTAGCTGAAACGGTTTTTTTTGTTATTTTATTGCCTCCTTTACATCTCTGTTGATCCACATTGGGGTTTTCCTGTTTCTAATTATTTTATTACCATAAGGTCTGTACCTCTCACATTCGGCGCCTAAGATGTTTTTAAAGATCTCCCATTTATTTTTTGTTCTGATATTTTTAAATACCTTGTCCCAGTCAATACAGTTTAGGGCCTCTCTAAGCAGAATAGAATTATCCTTCCTGAAATGCAGTGTTTTTGTGGCTCCTCAACAAAAAGCTCTATTGATGGATAAATGGAAATGTATAATATGTTGAGGCCAACATCTACACAGAGTCATGTTTTGGGTGCGAAACACCACTTTATCCAGAACAGCCCCATGGAGGATTAAAATGAAGCTTGTGAGCAGTGCTGTGGAGTTAGTAAGCCAAAGCTCTGATCCGACTCTTCAGTTTACTTAACCCCGCTCCCTCATACATGGTGCATGAGTGAGTGAAAACTTTACTGTAGAAAAAATGGAAAACATCGGGCTTTTTTATCACCTTATGATACAATAATCAAGTATTTAGGAAAAAATTAAAATATTTATTGGAATTAAACTTTAGAACACAAAAAACTTTAATGAATTGGAGATCCAAGGCACAAAATTTCAATGCAAAGTGATTCATTAACAAGATGAACAAGCTTCAGTGTGCTTATTCAAAAATATGTGGGGAACTGTCAGGGTAGGCGGCGCTCAGCCTGCAGGGAGCAACAGTATTCAGCACGATTTGCGACCCCACCCAGATTAGACAGTCTGGGCAGCTCTGTGAGAGACTCCATACAGGGGGCGTGTCGCCCCAGCCAATGGGAGGACCGGAGGCCACTCCAATCGGTGCGTGGGGCGGTGCCCGGGAAAATCACATTTAAACTCCAGCATGTGAGTGCAGCGCCTGTGATATTTTCCTGGCTCCCTTTCATTACTTTTGTTATAGTTTGTTGTTTGTTATCCATGTACCAGACTCTGCTTGTTTTCCTGACTCTGTGTGGCGCTCCGTTTTTGTACCCATTCCCCCGTTCGTGTTTGCCCTCGGCTTGTTTACGTTTTCTCTCTCGTTCTTGTGGCTTGGCTTTTCCTGATTTGATATTGACCCGGACTGTTTGACTTTTCTTCCTCCTGATGGCCCCCTGCACTCTAGAAGTGCAGGGACTGTTGCCCAGTTGGCATCTGCCGCCTAGGGCAGCACATCAAGTAGCCAGGAACAGTGGGCTGGGTTCCAGTCAGGGCTCACTGTACCTCCCTTGACGTGACATTATCACAGGCTGAAACGTCTTGCTCCCCACTCGCTATGAATCCTGATAGCTCTGGAAGAGCAGATGCAGGGGCTTACCAGCTAGTTCAGGATCTGGCGTGAGGGTCAACAGCGGAGACTACCCAAGCCAGAGTGTTCCTGTATTATCTGCCTCCCCCCTGTAAACACCTGATTCAGTTGCCTGATAAGTTTTCTCTGGCAACAGAAGGGCCTTTTTGACATATGGGGAAAAGGATGTCGCCTGCATTTTAGGCCCCGCCACATACCTCAGGAAACGAGGAACAGAGGGGGGGAAAATCGTTTGTCCCTTCTCAGGTCCTCTCAAGAGTGGGCATTTTTTTTTACCCCTGTTTCACCAAACTGTCTTCTTGGACAGGTTCTTTGTCTTTTGGGGTTTAATTTTTTTGATGACCCTGATAGGAAGCTGTGGTGAGGCTCGGCTGCCCACTTTGAAGCAGGGTAGAAGGAATGTGGGGACTATTCCCTCCGAATTTCGTCGCTGGTGTGTTCCGTCGGGGTGGAACGACCCAGCTCTCAGATGTCAGTTTAGATTAGGATTAGCCGACCATGGGGAAAGATATGTTGGTGGCTTACCCTACCCCTGGGTCCTTAGATGAGGCTATGGCACTAGCCGTACGTCTGGACAGATGTTTTAGGGAGAGACGTCGGGAAAAAGTCATCCTCCCTGTGGTCCACTCCATGGCCCCCTTTTAAAAACCCCGCGGTCCTGATCTAAACCCAGAGGAGACCATGCAAGTGGGGGCTTCTTCCGCGACTTCTACCAGCGACCGGAGGACTTCTCGTCGTACCCAGGGATTGTGCTTTTATTGTGGCGAAGATGGACCTGGTATCCGGGAGTGCTCCAAAAGGAAGACCAGGCCGGAAATCTCCAGTGCCTAGGTGATTTGCAGGATGGTCACCTAGGCAAGCAGGTATTTCCTAATGTATCCAAAGGTTGCTGCTCCCAGTTAAGATCTTATAAAAGTATTTGTCTGGTTCTGGTAATGCTTGTGGATTCTGGGTCAGCTTCCAATTTTGTAGACGTGTCCTTCGCCAAACGTCTGGGTCTACCGTGGAGACCGCTATCTGATTCCCTGCGGGTAGTGGCTATTGACTCTACTCTGCTGGCTAGGGGCATAATCCAACATTGTACTCCGGAGCTCGAGATGTTGGTAAGATCCATACATACAGAAAAGTGTAAACTATTTATCATGGGGGGGGCTGCCCGTGATGTAGTTTTGGGGTGCCTGGCTTCAGAAACACAACCGATGTTTGATGGAATTCAGGTGAATTAATCAAGTGGGGACAACTGTGTGTTGACAAAATGTCTCCCTACCATACTGGCAATATGAGGTGGAGCAGATTCCTGTTTTTCATTCGGACTTTGCTGCAGTATTTTCTCAGAAACAGTCGGGGGATTTCTACCCCATAGAATTTTACGACTGTGCCATTGACCCATTGCCCGGAGTGAGGTTTCCCAAAGGGAGGATATATAATCTGTCAGGTCCAAAAGAGACTAGATGAAGCAATATATTTCAGAAAGCTTATAGAAGGGGCATATCCGACCTTCTGTGTCCCCTACGGGTGCAGGGTTTATCTTTGTAGGGAAAAAGGATAGAGGCCTCCGTACATGCATAGATTACCGTGAACTGAATAAAATAACGGTAAAAAACCAATACCCTTTACCCTTGATCCCTGATTTGTTCAATCAAATTGAGGGAGCAAAGTGGTTTTCCAAGTTAGAGGGGTCTATAACCTCATCCGTATCCGAGAAGGGGATGAGTGGAAAACCGTGTTTAACACTCCTGAGGGTCATTTTGAATATCTGGTGATGCCGTTTGGGTTGTGTAATGCTCCCGTAGTCTTCCAGAACCTGGTTAATGATGTTTTCCGTGAACTCATTGGTTGTTGTATGGTCGTTTACCTGTATGACATTTTAATCTATTCGGAAGATTGGTCTTCTCACATTAAACATGTACGACAAGTACTGCAAATCCTGAAGGAAAATAGTTCATTTGTCAAGCTTGAAAATGTGTTTTTGGAGTGCAGGAGGTACCTTTTCTTGGGTACATCCTGACTCCTAATTCATTTCGTATGGACCCCTGTAAATTCAAGCTATTCTCGATTAATTTAAACCCTGAGGCCCACAGCGGTTCCCAGAGTTTGCTAATTACTATTGTAAATTTATTCATATTTTTTCTGTCTTAGTTAGGCCGTTGACTGACATGACTAAGAAGAGGTTGAAGTTCAGTAATTGACAACCTGAGGTCATAGAGGCGTTTGAGAAACTTAAGCAGTGTTTTGTATTGGCTCCTGTGTTGATTCAAGCAGATCATAGCAAACCCTTTGTGTTGAAGTTGATGCTTCCGAGTATGGTGTGGGGCAGTCTTGTTCCTCGGGGGCTACTACTAGACTAACCTTCGTCCTTGTGCCTTCTTTTTACAAAAATTTTTCTCAGCTGAAAAGGAATTATGACATTGGGAACCCGGGGGTTGTTGGCTGTTAAGTGGGCCTTCGAGGATTGCGCCCTTCCTTGAAAGTGCCCTACTGATCATAAGAACCTTACCTTTTCAGAAAGTGCTAAAAGGTTGAATCCTCATCAGACGCGTTGGGCATTATTTTTTTACGCGCTTCAACTTTTGTTTTACTTACAGACCAGGTTCGAAAAAAGTGAAAGCTTCTGTGCCAGCCATGCATCCCAGGGGATTCGGTACCTATATTGAAGGGAACTGTTTCTCAGCTTTTTCCCCCTGATTTGCCCTTGAGTTAAGTCCCACCAGGGTATGGACCTGCTAATTGTCATTTTTTAAAGGGTCTTTGTCCCCACCCAGTCCGGCAAAACGTTTTTAAAAAGAATTTCATGACGTTTTATTGGGACATTGGAGGGGCTGACAAAAAGGCTATTTCTCGTACTATTGGTCCCCTTTTTGCCCCATGATGTTTGACCCTATGTGGCATCTTGTGAAGTCTGCACTAGGAAAAAAGGCCCCCAGAACTTTCCCCCTTGCAACTTTCCTCTCCCGTCCCTGAACGCCCGTGCCCCCAAAACTCCATGGTTTTTAAAAATGCCCTTTCCCTGTTTAGAGGGCAAATGTTATTTGGGTGGTAGTGGCCCGTTTCAGAAAAATTTGGGCCATTTTTTTTCCTTTTAAAGGGGGTTACCGTATCTAAAAAAATTTTCTAAAATTTTTATTAAACATATTTTAAAACTGAATTTTTAAAAGGGGAAAATATTGTTTCAGACAGAGGGGTGAAATTTTTGTTTCTAAATTTTGGAGACCCCTTTGCAAGGTCTGGGTATACCTTTCCCCTTCCCCTTGCCTTTCCCACCCAGGACAAAAGGGGCAGAAGGAGGGTAAAAAAAAGGTTACACAAAAACTCTGTTGTATAAAGGATACAGGTGTTGGGTAAAATACTTATGTTGGTTTTGAATTTCCCATTAAAATCGGGAAGTAGTTTGTCTAGACCTCCCCTTTTTATTGCAACTATGGGTTTTCCCCCAAGACATGCTCATTTTCCAGTGTTAGTCTAATCAAAAAGGGGATGGGTGTTATTTTGAAAGACCTGTGCCATCTGGGCCCAATTTTAAAAGAATTGGTTAGACCCAGAACATCCCAAGAAAAGTTGCGATAGACGGCGTCTTTGTTTTTAAGGATTTGCGTTGGGAGAAGGGAGGTTATCCCCCCAAAACTAGAAAAAAGGGAAAAGGAGGGGTAAAAAAGGGTTAAAAGTGGAAAATTCCCCGGTGGGGCATAAAACGGCCCCGAAATTACCCTTTTGTCTCCGGATCCAACGTGTTTCATCGCCCCCTTTTTCAAGAGGTAAATTTACCCGTGATTCCCCCTCAAACCTCCCCCTTTCCCCTGGTTTGAGGGAGAGTTAGAATACGAGGTTGCCGAATCTTGGATTAAAAGTAAGGGGCCAGGGGTATACAGTACCTGGGTTTATTGGGAAAAGGTTATGGGCCTGAGGAGAGCATGGGTCCCGGGGAATCCATCCATGCGGATCCCGATAAGGGGGTTCAAAAAGTCTACCCCGGGCAAAACCCTAGGGAAGGTGGTGGCCCCCCCTTAAAAGGGGGGGACTGTCCAGGGCTAGGCGGCCTCAGCCCCGCAGGGGCAAAAAGTTTTAGCATTTGTTTCGACCCCACCCGGAATTACAGTCGCTGCCACCTTTAGTGACGAGGCCCCCGCCCCTTGGGGGGGGGGTTCGCACCAGAAAATGGGGAACCCCGGGGGCCCCCCAAATTGGCTGCTGGTGCGGTGTCCGGGAATACATTTTAATCCCCCGGGGGTGGTGCAGCACCTGTGATATTCCCTGGGTCCTTTTTATTTTGCTATATTTGTTGTTTGCTTTCCTTTTCTAACCTTGTTGTTTTTCCTGACCTTGTGGCAGGGTTGGGGGGGTTTCTACACTCCCCAATCCTGTTTGGATGAACCCCCTTTCCCAAACAGGAATGACCCCCTATGTCATGGTGGGGGAATTAATCTTCCCCCTAGGGCCCCATGAAAATTGGAAGGTTTTTAAGGGTAGACAATAAAAAAAAAATTTGGGGAACGGGGAGAAACTGTTTTTGGAGATTATTTTTGTGGAAACTTTCTATGTGATATTAATGACCGTTCTCTTTATTTGTGGGTCAGTAGAATTCCATCGATACCAGATGTATAAAGAGGGTTTAAGGTGTTTTAGGGAATGTTCACATGGTGCGTTGGATCCAAAAAACACATTCCAGAGCGCTGCATCAATGGTATCCAATACACAGGTGCGTGTTTGGATGTGTTTCGGCTGCAGCAGGATCGCACCCTATAGTTGTAAATAGGGCGTCTGCTGTGTCTTTCGGATTGACATGACAATTCTGTGAACGGATCCGAGAGACGCAAGTAAACGCACATCGGTGATCACTCATCTGAACGCTGATGCCTGTTTCACATTGAAAGCAATCACACTGCACAATGTTAGATGCAAGTTTGGGTGTGTTTAGGGTCTGAAACACGGATCCAGCATGCCGTGTGAACATAGCCTTACTAGTGTTCTCTTAGGCCAATAACCTCTGTCTGTCAGGTGAGCTGTGTCAGGGATAACTTGTCAGGGGCTTTATTTGTATCATTTTCCATTTTAGGGGCAAAAAACTTTTCCACCTTTAATTCCATCTTTATAGTAAAAGTAATGAACAGACACAAGAATTCTGACATTTTTAAAAATAATGTAGTTTTAATTTTTTTTTACATTTTCCTGTTACACCTGGGTATTTGTACAAGTGATTGCTAGGACAATATACTGATGTACTTGTGTTCTGCTGTATATTATCATTCAAGCTATTAAACCTTGCCTCTGGCCACAGTCAGCTTACGTAGCTAGTTCGCCCTACAGTAGAGTAAACCCTACATCCTGCAAAACTTTCTGTAAATGCAAAAAGTTGGGCAGAAAGCTCTGTAGGAGGCAAACCAGGAAGGAAAGAGCAGCAAACTATGTGCCCCCCTCACCTGACTACAGGGTAACAAGTGAATGGGGTGTTCCCCTCACCTGCTCCTGGGAGATGATGGCTGGGACGACCTCCAGGACATCTTGCCACTAGCATATTTAACATCTCTTCCAGGGACACCAACAGAGCTCCAATGCCACCCGACTGCGCCTGGACCTGGTACCAGCGCAAAAAGAAGTTGTCATCTTCCCCCTTTTTTTTGTTTTGGCCCAGACCGCCATGATGACTTCTCCCGGCCACAACTCGTCTCTGCAGAATTCTTCGCAAAAGTCTACTCTTACATAGTTCTAGAGGTCCCCTCAGATAGGTAGGCATGTATAGGTCCTCACAGGCAGGCAGGTATTAATAGGTCCTCACAGGCAGGCAGGTATTTATAGGCTCTCACAGGCAGGCAGGTATTTATAGGTTCTCACAGACAGGCAGGTATTTATAGGTCCTCACAGGCAGGCAGGTATATATAGGTCCCCTCAGGCATTCAGGTATATATAGGTCCCCACAGGCAGGCAGGTATATATAGGTCCTCAAAGGCAGGCAGGTATATATAGGTCCCCACAGGCAGGCAGTTATATCTAGGTTCTCAAAGGCAGGCAGGTATATATAGGTCCCCACAGGCAAGCAGGTATATATAGGTCCTCACAGGCAGGCAGGTATATATAGATCCTCACAGGCTCGTGTATATATACTGTAGGTCCTCACAGGCAGGCAGGTATATATAGGTCCCCTCAGGCAGATGTATATATAGGTCCCCTCAGGCAGGTAGGTATATATAGGGGATGAGTGGAAAACCGTGTTTAACACTCCTGAGGGTCATTTTGAATGTCTGGTGATGCCGTTTGGGTTGTGTAATGCTCCCGTAGTCTTCCAGAACCTGGTTAATGATGCTTTCCGTGAACTCATTGGTTGTTGTATGGTCGTTTACCTGTATGACATTTTAATCTATTCGGAAGATTGGTCTTCTCACGTTAAACATGTACGACAGGTATTGCAAATCCTGAAGGAAAATAGTTTATTTGTCAAACTTGAAAAATGTGTTTTTGGAGTGCAGGAGGTACCTTTTCTTGGGTACATCCTGACTCCTAACTCATTTCATATGGACCCCTGTAAAATTCAAGCTATTCTCGATTAATTAATCCCTGATGGCCCTACAGCGGTTCCTAGGGTTTGCTAATTACTATTGTAAATTTATTCATCATTTTTCTGTCTTAGTTAGGCCGTTGACTGACATGACTAAGAAGAGGTTGAAGTTCAGTAATTGACAACCTGAGGTCATAGAGGCGTTTGAGAAACTTAAGCAGTGTTTTGTATTGGCTCCTGTGTTGATTCAAGCAGATCATAGCAAACCCTTTGTCGTTGAAGTTGATGCTTCCGAGTATGGTGTGGGGCAGTCTTGTCTCAGGGGTCTGCTACTATGACTAACCTTCGTCCTTGTGCCTTCTTTTCACAAAAATTTTCCTCAGCTGAAAGGAATTATGACATTGGGAACCGGGAGTTGTTGGCTGTTAAGTGGGCCTTCGAGGAATTGCGCCACTTCCTTGAAAGTGCCCTCACTGATCATAAGAACCTTACCTTTTCAGAAAGTGCTAAAAGGTTGAATCCACATCAGACGCGTTGGGCATTATTTTTTTTACGCGCTTCAACTTTGTTGTTACTTACAGACCAGGTTTGAAAAATGTGAAAGCTTCTGTGCCAGCCATGCATCCCAGGAGGATTCGGTACCTATATTGCCCAAGGACACACTTGTCTAAACTATTTCACCAGATTTGACCATCTAGATTATGTCCCACCAGGGTATGATACCTGCTAATTGTCATGTTTTGAAGGTCTTTGTCCCCACCCAGCTCCGGCTACGATTATTAAAAGAATTTTATGACTGTTTTATCTGGACATCCTGGAATGGCTGGCACAAAAAGGCTGATTTCTCGTATCTATTGGTGGCCTTTGTTGTCTCATGATGTTGAGGCCTATGTGGCATCTTGTGAAGTCTGCACTCAGGCAAAGGTGCCCAGAACTTGTCCTCCTTGCGAACTTTGCCCTCTACCTGTACCTGAACGTCCGTGGACCCACATCTCCATGGATTTTATGACTGACCTTCCTGTTTCAGAGGGCAAATCCGTTATTTGGGTGGTAGTGGACCGTTTCAGTAAAATGGGCCATTTTGTTCCTTTAAAGGGGTTACCGTCATCTAAAAAAAACTTGCTGAAATTTTTATTAGACATATTTTCAAACTGCAGGTTTACAGGAAAATATTGTTTCAGACAGAGGGGTGCAATTTGTTTCTCAATTTTGGAGAGCCCTTTGCAAGGCTCTGGGTATCACCCTGTCCTTCTCCTCTGCCTTCCACCCAGAGACTAATGGGCAGACAGAGAGGGTAAACCAAATGGTTACACAAAAGCTCTGTTGTTATGTATCGGATCAGCAGGTAGATTGGGTAAAATACTTATCGTTGGTTGAATTTGCCATTAACAATCTGGATAGTAGCTCGTCTAGCACCTCACCATTTTATTGCAACTATGGTTTTCACCCAAGACATGCGTCATTTTCCAGTGTTACGTCTAATCACAGCGGAGTGGGTGTTATCTTGAAAGACCTGTGCACAGTCTGGGCCCAAGTTCAGAAGAACTTGGTTGAGACCCAGAACATTCAGAAGAAAAGTTGTGATAGACGGCGTCTTTGTTCTAGAGGATTTGCTGTTGGGGAGAAGGTATGGTTATCCACCCGAAATCTACGATTAAAAGTCCCCTCCGGAAAACTTGCGCCACGATTTGTTGGTCCATATGTGGTTCTAGACGTGGTAAATCCGGTGGCATATCAGCTGAAATTACCCTTTTGTCTCCGGATACACAACGTGTTTCATCGCTCTCTTCTCAAGAGGTATATTCAGCCTGTGATTCCACCCTCTAAACCTCCTCCTCCACTGTGTATTGAGGGAGAGTTAGAATACGAGGTTGCCCGAATCTTGGATTACCGTAAGGTCCAGAGGTCACTACAGTACCTGGTTCATTGGAAGGGTTATGGTCCTGAGGAGAGATCATGGGTGCCGGCGACATCCATCCATGCGGATCACCTGATAAGGGAGTTCAATGAGTCTCACCCGGACAAACCCAGATCAGGGAAGGGTCCGGTGGCCCCTCCTAAAAGGGGGGTACTGTCAGGGCTAGGCGGCGCTCAGCCTGCAGGGAGCAACAGTCTGCAGCAGCTGATTTGCGACCCCACCCGGAATTACAGTCTGCTGCCAGCTCTGTGAGTGACAGAGGCCCAGCCACTTGGGACAGGGGGCGTGTCGCACCAGACAATGGGAGGACCCGGAGGCCCCTCTAATCGGCTGCTGGTGCGGTGTCCGGGAATAACATTTTAATTCCCTGCGGGCTGAGTGCAGCACCTGTGATATTCTCCTGGCTGCCTTCATTATCTTTGCTATAGTTTGTTGTTTGCTTATCCATGTACTAGACCTCTGCTTGTTTTCCTGACCTTGTGAGCAGGATGTGGAGCGTTTCTACACTCCCAATCCTGTTCTGGATGAACCCCTTCCAGATGCAGGAATGACCCTCTATGTCAGTGGTGGGCAATTAATCTTCCCATGAGGCCACATGAGAAATTGGAATGGTTTCAGAGGGCTAGACTAATAAAAAAAAATCATAGGGTGAACGGGGAGAAACTTGTTTTTGGAGATTATTTTTGTGGAAACTTTCTATGTGATATTAATGACGCGTTCTCTTTATTTTGTGGGTCAGTAGAATTCCATCGATACCATATGTATAAAGAGGGTTTGATGTGTTTTAGGGAATGTTCACATGGTGCATTGGATCCAAAAAACATTCCAGAGCGCTGCATCAATCGTATCCAATACACAGGTGCGTGTTTGCATGTGTTTCGGCTGCAGCAGGATCGCACCCTATAGTTGTAAATAGGACGTCTGCTGTGTCTTTCAGATAAAGAATTGTCATGTCAATTCTGTGAACGGATCCGAGAGACACAAGTAAACGCACATCGGTGATCACTCATCTGAACGCTGATGCCTGTTTCACATTGAAAGCAATCACACTGCACAATGTTAGATGCAAGTTTGGGTGCGTTTAGGGTCTGAAACACGGATCCAGCATGCCGTGTGAACATAGCCTTACCAGTGTTCTCTTAGACCAATAACCTCTGTCTGTCAGGTGAGCTGTGTCAGGGATAACTTGTCAGGGGTTTTATTTGTATCATTTTCCATTTTAGGGGCAAAAAACTTTTCCACCTTTAATTCCATCTTTATAGTAAAAGTGAGGAACAGACACAAAGACAGAATTCAGACATTTTTAAAAATAATGTAGTTTTAATTTTTTTTTTTTTCCTGATACACCTGGGTAATTGTACAATTGTACACAAGGACAATATACTGAGGTACTTGTGTTCTGCTTTATATTATCATTCAAGCTATTAAACCTTGCCTCTGGCCACAGTCAGCTTAGGTAGCTAGGTAAGGTAGGTCGCCCTACAGTAGAGTAACCCTACATCCTGCAAAACTTTCTGTAAATGCAAAAAGTTGGGCAGAAAGCTCTGTAGGAGGCAAACCAGGAAGGAAAGAGCAGCAAACTATGTGCCCCCCTCACCTGACTACAGGGTAACAAGTGAATGGTGTGTTCCCCTCACCTGCTCCTGGGAGATAGATGGCTGGGACGACCTCAGGGACATATGGCCACTAGCGTAATTAACATCTCTTCCAGGGACACCAACAGAGCTCCAATGCCACCCAACTGCGCCTGGACCAGGTACCAGCGCAGGAAGAAGTGCTCATCTTCCCCCTTTTTTTGTTTTGGCCCAGACCGCCATGATGACTTCTCCCGGCCACAACTTGTCACTGCAGAATTCTACGCAAAAGTCTACTCTTACATAGTTCTAGAGGTCCCCTCAGATAGGTAGGCATGTATAGGTCCTCACAGGCAGGCAGGTATTAATAGGTCCTCACAGGCAGGCAGGTATTTATAGGTTCTCACAGGCAGGCAGGCATTTATAGGTTCTCACAGGCAGGCAGGCATTTATAGGTTCTCACAGACAGGCAGGCATATATAGCTCCCCACAGGCAGGCAGGTATATATAGGTCCCCATAGGCAGGCAAGTATATATAGGTCCCCACAGGCAGGCAGGTATTTATAGGTCCTCACAGGCAGGCAGGTATATATAGGTCCCCTCAGGAATTCAGGTATATATAGGTCCCAACAGGCAGGCAGGTATATGTAGGTCCACACAGGCAGACAGGTATATATAGGTCCCCACAGGCAGGCAGGTATATATAGGTCCTCAAAGGCAGGCAGGTATATATAGGTAGAAAATATTAGTAGGTCTGGTCAGCACTGCAGCTTAAAAAATAGTAATCTTTATTGTCCCATATTAAAATTAATACATATCTCTAAAAGCCTATGAAAAACATTGAAGAGTATTGACGCGTTTCGGGTCTGCCAAAAAATATAGACCCTTAGTCATAACACAAACTACTCAGACTGAAAACACTACTTATATGTGGAAGACAATCAATTAAAAGGTGTGCATTAACCCTTGATTCACCAAACCACCCAAAAACGATTGATAAAAAAAAACAAAAAAAAACAACTGTAGATATAAACAGAGATATTGTATAAAACACAAATAGAAAAATATATAGCAAGTATTAATATATGTACAATAAATCCGCTCTATAGTTTAATCCCTGTGGAAAACAAGAATTCAAGGACAGTATCCAGAACGCTTCTCTATCAAAAAGGCATTTTCTCCAATCCCCCCCTCTGACCGGTCTATTAACTCTTTCAATGGCTATAACTCGTAAGAAAAAACACTTATAACCAGGCGTTTACAACAAAGGGGTTATTCTTCATCTGTTTTGGATAGGGCCAAAATTATAGCGGATAACAAAGATCGGGATATCCTGTTATCAAACACCAACAGGATAGTTAAGACTCCCAAAAACAAACAGGGAATCTATTTTAGTACTGGTTTCAGTAGACAATATAATCAGATTGTAAATATAATCAAGAAATATATACCTATTCTACATACTGACCCAGTGCTTAAAAGGATTCTTGACAAAGGTTGCAAATTCGTTTCAAGACGCGCATATACTCTAGGCAATGCATTATCACCCAGTTTATATAAACCTGCCATGTCAATCAAACAAAGGCTTAGTTTTAAGGCTGCTATAGATTTGGCACAGGTAGATGCAATTTATTCCATTTTTTTTTAAGTGCACATCTTTTTTTTATCACAGTTACGGGGATTGTTTTCCCTTAAAATCTTTCATTAATTGCCTTCTAATCATTTT
>JAODAL010010884.1:0-102729 GCA_025379985.1 Phyllomedusa bahiana
GTCAAATTTAAAAAAGTATAAATATTAGCATGTTTACAAAATGTTTAAATATGCATGCTATAAACGAAAAAGGGGATTAAAGTAAGCAAATAAACTAACGGATTTCGTTTTATGCCAACCCTTTTTTTTTTATTGAAGGTTGTGGTTTAAACCCTTCTGGTGCTACCTCTATGTGGTCTCATATGGCGGTTTTGTGGTTTTAAAACTGACTGGTGTCTGACCTCTATGTGGTCTCTATATGGGGGTGTTGTGGGTTTAACCGAGCGGGTCGACCTCTATGGGGTCTCTATATGGCAGTGTGTGGTTTATCTTGCAGGAAAGGGGAAGCATACATGTGCCCCTGATAAAGAATAAGGGAACACCTGACCCTGTGATGGAGTTACACTTTTTTTCCCTTGCTGGGTTTATTTTAAAAGGTGGTGGGGTTGCTGCCCAAGGGGAAACATGGGGGGGATAATGTTGGGGTGGGGGGGGATTTTGTATGTGGGGGGGGGGGATATGGTCGGTGGGGGGAGGGGGATATTGTATGTGGGTGGAGGGGGTATTGTGTGGGGGTGGGGGGGGGCAATTGGTATTGGTGGGGGGGGGATTTGTATGTGGGTGGAGGGGGGTTATTGTATTGGGGTGGAGGGGGGATATTGTATGTGGGGGGAGGGGGATATTGTTGTGGTTGGGGAGATTGTATGGGGGTGGAGGGGGATTTTGTATGTGGGTGGAGGGGGTATTGTATGTGGGTGGAGGAAATGGATGGAGCTACTTAGCCTGTATCAGATATGTTAGACAGACTTTTTGTGTGACTACATTGTACTACAAATACAGTTCTGTTTTGCAACTGTTTTATGTGGTAAAATGGGGCATTTATGTCCGAGAGGCGGGGAAATTTTTTCATGTCAGTAGGGGGGGCCCCCAAAAAATCAACTCCCCTGGGGGCCCCGACCCCCAGCCCCGAACTGGTCATGCCCCATAGGTCTCCGTTTGTAACTAGGGGACGTATGTAAGTCGGAACTATGTAAGTCGGGGACTGCCTGTATACTCACAAGAAAATGTCCCTGCTGTGCAGCGTTACTGGGGTAATCAGTATATGCGCTGAAACCAGATGCAAATAATGCAGATTTTGTTGCATATTCCCTTCCCGGCAGATCCACAGCAAGATCTGCACGTGTGGGGTTTTTTCAATAATAGGGCAGATTTACTATGGCAATTGTGACATCAAATGCCAAAATAATTGCCAAGAATTTGGTGCAATTATTGGCATCATGTAAGGCAACCACTAGGTGGTGTAAAATTAGACAACAGCGTCTAGAAATGGGCCAACTTGTGATAAACCGGGTGCATTTTTACACAGTCTTACTTATATACTGTCTAAGCATTAGACAAAATTATCGCATTTATTTTTTCTCTAGTAACATATTCCACATCAAAAACTACAAAATACCATTTCTGTCCTTTGGGAGAGTTTACTTAGGCCCATTAACACCTATACACAGTTGAGTCACATTATTATGACCAGCAGCTAATATCCAGAGTCAGTGTCGGACTGAGGTGCCTATGGCCCACCAGAGGAGTTGATTTTAGAGGCCCATTTTGCCTCGCTGTCTCCGCCATCTGTATGGTGTCCCGTCCAGGCTCATTTCAACTTATACAGACCAATGTGATGACATCATCACACTAATCTGTAGTCAAGATGGGGCGCTGGGGCTTATGAGTCTCTCTTGCCTAATTGCAACAAGACACTGGTGGTAAACATAAAATATCTAAGATATATGTCCCCCTCCCCGAATGATACATTTTACATAAATAAAACTATATCAAAAGCTACAGCACAAAGTACTGAGCATAAAACCACTAAATATTGGTCGTACAGTTACCAAATAACGTTACAAAACCAAAAAACCAAAGCCAATATTACCAATAATTCCACTCAGACCAAATACCACCACACCTTCACCACATAGTGACTGCATCATACCACCACACATGATCACAAAACATCACCACATAGTGACTCAATAATACACCACATCATGATCAAATATCACCACCACATAGTGACTGAATAATCCCACCACATATCATCACCACATACCATAGTGACTGAATAATACAACACCACAATGACCACATATCACCAACACATAGTGACTGAATAATACCACAACATCATGATTACATATCGTCACCACAGAGTGACCGAATAATACTGCCACACCATGATCACATATCACCAACACATAGTGACTGAATAATACTGCCACATCATGACCACATAGTGACTGAATAATACCACCACACCATGACCTCATATCACCACCACACAGTGACTGAATTATACCTCCACACCGTGACAACCTATCACCACCACACAGTGATTGAATAATACCACAACACCATAACCACATATCACCACCACATATCATCACCACATAGTGACTGAATGATACCTACACACCCTGACCACATACTGTGTCACCACCACATAGTGACTGAAAAGTACCACAACCCCATTGTTGAACATAAACCATTACACTTTGCACACATATACGTGATTACAGTTCAGTTACATTTAAAGGGGTTGTCTCGCTACAATGATTGGGTTTTAATTCAAAGATCTTTAAAGAACAAGCAGCTTTGCAATATATGTTCATTACAAATGTCCTACTGATTTTGAGTTATCCCTGTTAGTAGTAGTGCATCAGCTCCTGAAATCCCTATAGCAGCTGACCTGTTGATCTTTATCTCACTGGCTGCCAGTCCTGGTGACTCATCTGTTTCTGAATACAGGTCAGAGCAGAGAGCCCCTGCAGCACAGTATGCTTCTGTAGTGGAGGGAGGGGGAGGGCTCTGGCTTCTGTGTCTGTGTAGCTGGATTAACCCTGTGTGTGCCTGCTCCCTACACAGATTGAGGAGAGCAGAGGTGAGGCTGATCAGCAATGAAGTGTGTTACTATAATCATGATGTGTCTGTGGAGCTCTGACTATACTAATAGAACAGATCAGGGAGGCATGTGAACGGTTCATGCTCTGCTGTATTAGTGACACATCGTGATTATAGTAACTCACTTCACAGCTGCCCTGTGTCTGTTCTGACAGGGTCTGTTTGTTGTTGCTTGAGATGCTGGAGATTTGTATGCTAAGCAGGGGGTTTAGGAACACTTACATCCCCCCTGCTCTGCTATTAGCATACACAGCTTCACAGACCTCTCCACACTGATAGATCAGCCCTCTCCTGTCTCCGTGGAGCTAACAGTGCAGCTGATCTAGCAGCCTGCAACAGACCTAGGCAGGCACACACAGGGTTAACTCTGGCAGCAAACCCCCTCGCCCTCCCCCTGCTGTATAGAAGTTATGGAGGAGAGCTTTCTGTGTGCTGAGGGGAGGGGGGAAGAGGGAGGAGAAGAGGCAGACAAGAAGCACGCCCCTGAATTAAAAAATCCTTTGCTGCCAGAAACATTGAGGTAGGCTGAAAGCTTGTTATGAGACAACTCCTTTAATGACGTTCACGTTCCCTTTTCTTCTCCATCCAGTGCACACCCCTCATGATGACTTCTCCCGTTCAACACTCATCCCTACAGATTTGGACACAAATATCTTAGAAGCCTCACTTTTCCAGCACCTCTTTAACTTTTCCCAACTCTATACAAACTTCCCAGAGGTGGGACAGAGGGTTCAGGCCACAGCTTAGGCTATGTCTCCAGTGCACACATTTTCGGTCATTTTTACTGCGTTTTTCGTTTTCTAAAACTGCTGAAAAAACGACTGAAGACGGCTCCCATAGACTTTAATAGTAAAAATGTTCTGTAGTCTCCACAGAACATACCATTGAATAAAGCCTTTTTTTGGTGCAGAAAAAACAGTGAAGGTCTATGGGAAAAAAAAACACCACTACCTGAAAAACGCCACACGAGCAGCATGCTGGGGTTTGAAAAATCTGCCACTGAAGAAAAAAAGCAACATTTTTAGTGGAGGTCATAACTCCTATTAACTTCCAGCTCAAATGTGGCCACTGCAGCTTTTTTTTTATTTGTAATGTGAAAAAGAATCCATCAAAATAACACCACACATATGCACACATGCTTTTTTTGTATTTAGAAAAAACTACCACTGACCAAAAGTGCCAATTATGAAAAAAATTCCACAAAGAAAAAACAACATCTGAAGTGTATTTCATATTTTTCTACTGACTTCCAGCTAATATCTGCTGCTTTCAGTTTGTGTAGGAAAAAATGCATGCAAAATTGTTACTAAAAGCGCATGCATGCAAGAATTTTTTTTTTGCAAAAATTGTTAGAGGAAAACAGGAAGTCAATAGGGAAATATGAAATGCTATTTTTTTTTACTTGGTAGTGATTCTCTTTTGTACCTTGGGTGTGTTTTTTTGATCAGTTGTTTTTTTTTTCTTAGCAGTGCATGTTGTAGGTGTGGTGTTTTTATGCACCTTATGGCATTTATCTTCCCATAGACCTCCACTGTTTTTTTTATGCACCAAAAACACGTATTGTGTTTTTTGCAACATTTTTCCGCTTTGCAAATCATGTGAGGTATCACATGATTTGTAACAGGGAAGAAATGCACCAGAAAAAATAAATTTTTTTTTGACAGAAATACTACAAAAGCTGTATGAAAATACACATAGGGCCACATGTATGAATCTCGCCGGGTCGGGGCGCACCTTTCCGCCAGTTTTCCGGCGGAATCTGCGCCTGATTTATGTCGGGGCCGGGGCGCGCTCATACATAGCATGTAAAGTCCGCCGCGCCTCGCCTGTGTTTTAGGCGCAGTGCGGGTCCGAGGCGCAGTGCGGCGCTGCGCCTAGGATTCGGCGCCGGAGGTAGTGTGGTCATACATGCGGGGAAAAGTCCGCCGCGCCTCGCCTGTGTTTTAGGCGCAGTGCGGGGACCGAGGCGCAGAGCGGGGCTGCGCCTATGATTCGCCGCCGGAGTTTGCGCACTCATACATGCGGGGAAAAGTTCCCTGCGCCTCGCCAGTGTGTGTGGGGCACAGTGCGGGGACATGGGCGCAGTGCGGGACTTAGGCGCCGTGCGGGGCTGCGCCGAAAAACAGTTCCGATGCGAGACAGGCTGGAACAGCGAGAAATCATTCCAGATGTCGGTGCGGAGTATGAATCAAAAATCGCCTTTATAAAGGCGTTCAACATTCTCAGGAAAACAAAATCACTTTCCAATATCCTAATTCAAGAATTAGGATATTGGAAATTGCCGGGAAAAACAGTAATTCAAATTCAGAAAGCTATTCTGATTGGTCGGCATAAACCGGCCAATCAGAATACGAGCGACAGTGAACCATTAAAATCTATGGGGAAGTTTAGACCAATCAGAATCCGGGGCGGGATAGTTCAAAAACATTAAAAATGCTGAAAAATAGCTGATTGGTTAAGCTACCGGGGACTTGGCTAGCTCAGCCAATCAGAATAGGAGCGACAGAGACCCATTCTAGCCTATGGAGAATTATTGACCAATCAGAATAGGAGCGACAAAGACCCATTCTTTGTCTATGAGAAGTTTAGACCAATCAGAATCCACGGCGGGATAATTCCAAATACAGTAAAAAGACAGAAAAGAGCTGATTGGGTGAGCTAGCGGGTGCTTGGCTATCCCATCCAATCAGCGCGCCAGCTACTTCTCCCATTATACTCTACCGCTAGATGGGCGCACCGATTCGGGGGCACTAATCTCCTTGTGGCATGAAGTATTAATAAAAAAATGATTTTTATTAAATGTAAAAAAGTATCAGAAAAAGAGCAGAAACCTTAAAAACAAGTACATCAGTTAAAAACCCGAACAACGCGTTTGTCGCAGAGACCGGCGCTACATAGGGAATTGCAATAGAGAGAATCGCCGGGAAATACAGTAATTCCAAATTGTTTAAGCTATTCTCATTGGTCGGCATAAACCAGCCAATCAGAAATAGAAGCGCAATGTCCCATTATAACCTATGGAGGAGAATTGACCAATCAAACTAGGAGCGCCAATGTCCCATTATATCCTATGGAGAAAAATTGACCAATCATATTCCAAGGTGGGACAGTTCAAAATACAGTAAAAATGCAGAAACGAGCTGATTGTTTGAAGCGGCGGGGGCTCGTCCAGATTAGCCAATCAGAGCGCGAGCTACTTTCGGTTCTATGGAAAGAGGGCTGTTCTTCCCCATGGTGGGAAAAGGGCAAAATTTCCCGAACGGCCCCCCTTTCTGTGTTGATTGGCGTCTAAGTTAATGCAGGACATATTGTGCCTCCTTTTTGATTTTTTGGTTCAAATCTTTTTCCGGCCCTCCATTTAGGTTAATATATTGGGGAAAGCCAAACGTCGCTCCCATAATCTAGGATTGCTGGTATTAAATGCACCCCCCCACCAAATGTTTGCAACGATTTTTGGCCCCCTTAAAACAATTTGAATATTTTACTTGGTAATTTTTCCGTAAGCAGGCAATTCCCTCTTCTTTAATCTTTTGGCAATTGCAATTCCCTATGTAGCGCCGGTCTCGGCGACAAACGCGTTGTTCGGGTTTTTAAATGCTTTATTTGTAAAGAAGGGTTCGGCTCTTTATCTGATAATGTTTTACACTTAATAAAAAAAAATTTTTTATTAATACTTCATGCCGCACGGCGCTGAGCGCCGAGATTTCAGTGCGCCCATCTCTCCATAGACTATAATGGGAGAAGTAGCTCGCGCTCTGATTGGCTGGGATAGCCAAGCACCCGCTAGCTCAGCCAATCAGCTCTTTTCTGTCTTTTTACTGTATTTTGAATTATCCCGCCGTGGATTCTGATTGGTCGAAACTTCTCCATAGACTAAATGGGTCTTTGTCGCTCCTATTCTGATTGGCGAGTTAGCCAAGCCCCCGCTAGCTCAGCCACTCAGCTCTTTTCTGTCTTTTTACTGTATTTTGAATTATCCCGCCGTGGATTCTGATTGGTCAATCCTTCCCCATAGGTTTTAGTGGTTCACTGTCGCTCCTATTCTGATTGGCTGGTTTATGCTGACCAATGAGAATAGGTTTCAGAATTTGAATTACTGTATTTCCCGGCAATTTACAATATCATAATTCTTGATATTGCGCCGTTCTAGAGTTTTGGAAAGTGTTTTTTTTTTAAATTATGTTTATTTTTTACGTTCAGCTCTTTTCTGACACTGTTTTCCACCTTTATAAAGGTGATTTTTTCGGAATCATACTCCATGCTGCACGGAGTGGAGCGCCGAGATTTCTCTTGCGATCTTCTGTATGTTTCCTCGCATGTTCATATCCTGCTTCACTTCGCCTCTGTCGGAGCATTTAGACCAAAATAAACCCGGTCTGCCTGTTGGAGCTGCCGAGCGCTGCACTGCGCCTCGCTTTGCCGACTCGCCATCGTACATGCCTCGGAGTATACGAGCGCGCCGCGTCCCGCCCCGGAACGCCTACCCCGCGCCCACACCGCGCCCACTGCCCGCCCCTTCATGCGGGGCGCAGCTGAAAGTGGCGAACACTGCGCCTAACACTGAATCCCCGCGTCCGACAGCGGGATTCGGGCTGGGAGGCGCAGTATACGCCAAAAAACAGGCGGAAAGCCCGATCATACATGTCGCCCATAAAGTCTAAAAAAGACACAATTTTTAAGCTTTTTTTGGCTAAAAAAATATCAGTGTGCAGGGGGCCTTAAACTCTGCATTACAGATCAGTATGCCTGTTGACTATATACAGATTTGTTCTGTTTTTGTTAAAATCTTATCCACTTTGCTGATACTGTAATATGCTATGGAGTTTCTGCATGCAAATCCTTAGTGAAAAATCTCCAGCATATCAGCCTAGTATGAATGCACCTGTATATTATAGTGCTCTCTCAACATACAATATTAATTGGTTCCGGGACGACCATTGTATGTTGACACCATAACTCTATGGAAAATTGGTAATTGGTTCCAAGGCCGCAAAATGTGACTCCAGTATAATGCAAAAGGAAGAGTAAAAAATGAAGCAGATAACACTAGTCAACAAATTTGAACTTTTTTTTCTGTATCTGGTTTGTGAATGGATGCATTTAAAGGGGTTGTCTCACTACATTGATTCATCTTACCTCAGTTCTGTTTTCTTGGTTTCATTTTGAATTCAGGGACCTGTTTACTGGCTTCTACTAGGTTGCAGTAGAAGCCAGGTCTGTAGCTATAGCAACCAGCGCTGGCAGCCTATCAGGATAGATCAAACAAGTCTGTAACTATAGCAACCAGTGCTGGTAGCCTATCAGGAGAGATCAAACAGGTCTGTAGCTATAGCGACCTGAGAGCTGATGCAGCCCATACAAGAGGGGATATCTAGGAATAGGTAGGACACTGTTAATGGATACATATTGCAAAGTGACTTGTTTTTGCAAGATCTTTAACATAAAAAGCAAACCTTATAGTCAGTCAACCCCTTTAACTAGTTTTGGGATTCTGAATTCAGTGATGAAATCAGATTCTTTCTATCACGTCACATTTAATAGATACATAGCAATTCTGTTTATCAAAGACAATAATGACACATTGATGAATTCTTTCAGCTATTAAAATGCAAAATAACACAAACATTACATTATGTTACATATTAGCTAAACTAAAACTCTCAGGGTATGTTCACACGGCGTCTTGTGTCCGTGTAAACATACGCTTTTGCAATGCATGTCTGGGTCCATCTAAACGAACCCAGACACGCATCTAACATTTAGCAGTGTGTTTATCACTGCCGGCAATGCGAGACATGCAGCATCATTCACATGAGTGATCACCGCTGTGTGTTTGGATCTTTCTTTCGGATCCACCCCAAGAAATGACATGCAATTCTTGGATTGCATCCAAAAGACAGACACAATGGAAACACGCAGCGGCGATCACTCATGTGAACGCCGCTGTGTGTCTCGCATTGCCGGCATTGATAAATGTGAACACCCGATACGTGTTTCCCATAAGCCGGCTGTGGGGGTTGAACACTATGCTCATGGTTAGTGCGTGTATGGCGCCGTTCAGACGGACCCCTGACACGAATCTACAAAGCTATGTTCAATCGGACATAAGACACCATGTGAACATACCCTAACAAACCAAAGAGAACCTCAAGCATATTAATCTAAGTATTTAATAATGTGTACAGTCAATTTTCTTTGGCAAAATATGATGAGGATGCTTTTCTTTTGTAAGGTGTCTCAGTCTCTCTCAACAGAAACCAACAGTAATCAGCCATCATTGCAGAGTCCCAGCACTCTTGGTAAGGCTGGGTTCACACGACTTATTTGCGGGGCGTAATTACGGCGTGTGGATGGGGACAGGGCGGGGGCGGGGGGCTTTGGCACCTCGCCGGCCCACATAGACTTGTTTACACAGCGGGCGGTATACGCCGCTAGTAATTCACATGTTCACTTATCTCCCCGCCCGGTGGATTCAACCGAGCGGGTAGAGGAGAGTAATCCATTTGTTCTTATGAGAATGTGGTTAACCGTAATGACTGGAACGTATTCCAGCCGTAATTTGCGCACTCCGGCACGTAAGTACAGACTGAAATACGTCCCATTTTAAGCCGTGTGAACATAGCCTAAGAATGCTCAATGGCATTAATGTCTTGTTGAAACAGCTTAACTTGTTCATCACTCTTAGCCACAAAAAGCTCAAAAGAGACAAATAACAGATGAGTAGTAGTCAAAACAACCTCTGATGCCAAATACATCAATAACCAAAAAAGAGGTGAATCAAAAACGAATATTAAAAAGTCACTTTTATTAATACTAGATAAAAAAGAGATACCCACCCTGTCGCCTCCGGTCCAGACCCGGATCATCCCTGCTGTGGTGGAGAGGAGCTCTGGACCGCGCGATCACGCCGGTCCCAGGTACCATCGTCGGCCCCTGCCTCACCCCGCCATGGACCCCTGCCTGCAAATGGGGAAACCCTGACCCCGGGGACTGTCTCTCTGGCGCCCAGGACTGTAGCGCCCGACCCCTATATGCTGAGGCAACGGTCTCCGCCGCCTGTGAGCGCTGATAGGGGTTCCGGCAAACCTTTTAATAGCCTGGCTGACTTAAAGACGGTGACGGTGCAACCAACGCCGCTTGAACAATCACCCCGGCCGACTCTCCGGTCGCCCTCTGCCCGGGGCACCGACTCCTTAAGACTGCAGCCTCAACCCCAAAGCTGTGACCATCTGAGGGATGAGGGGGGCCCTGTATATGCCCCTGACACTCCGGGAAACTGGGCCGCTGAAAGCCTTAACAACACCTCTCATGCTATGATACAGCCTGAATGCACTGACTTTCACCTACCCCATGAGAACCCCTCGTATCCATCCACCTCTGAGCGGACGAGAGGGCCCTTTGCTACCAATGTCTCATAAGCGTTTGGCAGCCCTCAGTCTCCTCATAAGGCCCCCCACAAGGCCATACCAGCTGGGCCCGGGTACCATCCCTCCTCACCTCTACCAGATCTAAGGGACACCACTGCAGCTACTCTTCCACCAGTTATTAACAACCAAGCCGACTCCTGTGATGAGGCACGGTCGATTCAGAGTGTCTCCATTCATGGGTTATCCATTTCAAGCTGTCATGGGGACCAATCCTCCGGGCGTACCGCCAGGATTGTTGTCTCCCGGCCCTCAAACGCCTTTGATTACCAGGACCGCAAGTCTTCTCGGCCCTCCACATCAGAAAGCAGTCCTGCTTGGGTCTCTAACCCGACATCTCCAACCTGGAGAGCTAGCCCAACCAACACGCCTGCGGCTCCGATCTACTCCAGCTTACATACACCTATAACGGGATCGATGCCCCCCTGCTTGGGACAGACCCTTTCTACCCCAGACACAGCTCTACATGCACTTGCTTCTCACCCAGAACTGCAAGCACTCCTATCCCTGCTTCCATCCAAAGAGGATATGCGACAACTAGGCCATGAGCTGCGGCAGGCATGGCAACAAGACCTTCGCCCTGTGGAGACAGCTGTAACATCTTTACAGGAGCGAGTTCAGCAACTCGAAACGGATCGGGACTCCGCACATCTCACAATCTCCGCCCTGAAGGCATCAATTGATGAGCAAACTGAACGGCAGAACCACCTGGAAATGCAATTTGACGACCTCGAGAACCGTAGCCGGCGTAATAATATCCGGGTCCGGGGTCTCCCTGAAACGGTGCGCACGTCGGAACTGATCACCGCACTGACCACCATCTTCAATCGTATACTGGGTCGCCAGCTCGACACCTTTATTGATTTTGACCGTGCCCACAGGGCCCTTCGACCACAGAGTAGAGATCCTGACCACCCTAGAGATGTAATCTGCAGGGTCCATCATTACACGACCAAGGAAGAAATCTTGCGGAAAGCTCGCCTCATGAAAACCATTGTACACGAGGGTGTTCGCATTGGTCTTTTTCCTGACCTGTCCCGACGTACCCTGCGCATGCGAGCAGCTCTTAAGCCCCTTCTCGCTGTCCTACAACAAAGAAGCATTCTGTACCGGTGGGGCTTTCCATTCATGCTACAGGTCAAACATAAGGATTCTCTTCTCACACTTAAATCCCCCAAGGACCTGCCAGATTTCTCAACTGCTTTGGGACTCCCTGAAATCCATATTCCTCACTGGGACGCTGCGGTGGGTCCCTTGCCTTCCCTCCCCATTGCCTCCGCCTCTAAGTCCCCGGCTGCTTTCAGAAGCGAGACTCTGCCGAAGGATCAACGCCCCCGCAGACGCAGGGGGGTACCCGGGTCCCTCACTCCATCTATCGCTCCGCATCGCTGACACTCGGAGTACCAAATGAGGGTTATACGTTCTTGAGCG
The DNA here is from genome assembly GCA_025379985.1 of Phyllomedusa bahiana. NCBI lineage: Eukaryota > Metazoa > Chordata > Amphibia > Anura > Hylidae > Phyllomedusa > Phyllomedusa bahiana. The sequence goes on from JAODAL010010884.1 coordinate 11,790, forward strand.
TGCGTTAAACACAGAGGCTTACTTGTATTGAGTTACACGGGAAAATGTGTTCTTCCTTACAAAAGGTCTTCAACATTGACTTTGTAGCTACATGTCCCATGATGCTCTCCCGTGTCAGAGAGGGATGCTTGAAGGGGTTCTCCCCATTCCTCTTATTTATTTATTTATTTATTTTTGTCCTCTCTCCCCTTTTTCCTCTTTCTCCCCCGCCTCCCTCTCAGGCTCGGGAGACTGTTAATGAGCTTTTATACCTGTCGCGTTGAGCTTGGATTCCAAGCATTATTACATCCTGATGTTCTCGTCGTGTGGTCTAGTCAACCTTGTCCCCCACTGTTCTTGGCCAAAAACTTTTCTTCTCGGGCTTACTGCAGCTGAGAGCCTGCTATTGCAGTGTGTTTTGGTCTTCAGGTTTCAGGCCTTTTTTGGGTCCCTCTTCCCTATACATCTCCTCCTTACCCCTGCGTCGGAAGACTGGTCCTTCCTAAGCGGCCGCTACATCAAGGGGCCACAGTTGTTTCTGCCTTAATACCTTTCCAATGAATAATATCAAAAATTGGTCCCTGAATGTTAAGGGACTAAACTGCCAGGAAAAAAAGATCGCAGATTCTGTACTTTTTACTTAAGCAAAAATCTCAAATTGTCTGCCTCCAGGAGACACACCCCTCCGATCCCACCTGCAGTCTTTTCACAAAACCGCTACTTCCCTGCCTGGTACCATAGCAGCTACTCCATTCGCAAATGACAAAGGGAGTCGCTATATTTTTTCCACAAGTCTCTGCCGGTAACAGGTACTGGATGTTTTCACTGATGACGAGGCGAGGGCGGTTTTTTTGTGGAATTGAAATAAAGGACACTTTCTATACCTATTGCCAATATATTGCCCCCGAACGTGAACCACGACATCCTTCTCTCCAAGACCTGGGACGATTAGCTGTCTTCGCCCAGGGCCAAATCATCTATGCGTGGGGACTCAATGTAGCAGTCACCTCCTCTCGACACCTCGTCGGTACTCCTCGGTCCCCCAGGCGCCTTTAGTAGGATTAAAGGGCATCTTCACAACATTGCAGCTCTTCGATTGTCTGGAGATTTTATGCACCCCACTGACAGGATACACCTTTTTCTCACACCCTTCAATCCTACAGTAGAATTGACTACATCCTCCGCAACTCTCTCTCCTCTCTGGTCGGTTGATGCCAAGATAGGCAAATATTCTACTCCTCTGTCTCACGCCCACGGTGTTTTGTGAGATCTCGCTCCTAACCTTCAGCGTTCCCCTTTGCCTGGAAGATGAACGATCTCTTATGCGAGGACGCTCTCTGCCTTGCCTGACCTTAAATCTACGGCCAGAGTCTTTATTCAGCACATCAGGAAGACTCTTACATCCCCTCAGAACCAGGGAAGCGCTAAAAATGTACCCTTAGAGGGGTCCTTATCAAGCACGGCGCGAGATCATAAAGGGAGTCAGACATAATCTCCCACTACTCTTTATCTAAACTCCGTGATGGAGGCGGCTCACAAGGCATCAGGGGCGGAGGCAGACCCTGAGGAATCTGACTAAACTGCGCCATGTAAATTCTACTTGTTGAGGACAGAAAACAGGAGGTACCGACGATGGTGCGGTGACGCCCTACTCCAGGAGTAACAATACCAGGTAGATTTCTGGGACTCGAGCCCTTTTAGAGAGAGGAGAGCCTTTTTATTCGTTCCTAATATTAAGGTTCCGGGTGGGAGAATAGCCTATAAGACGGAGGAAATTCTTGAGGCATTCCCACGGCTACTTACTCAAGCCTTTTATAACCTTTCCCCCTGATGAACCACGGTCACCGTACTTCGCCCTGCCCCTACTCTCAGGACTATCTTCCAGAAGACACTACCCCAGCCGTACCTCAACAAGTTGTTTTCCTCTCTTGAGAGTCCCTTCACCCAGGAGGAACCCCGGGGAGCCATCCGCCCTCCCAATGGGGAAGAGCCCTGGTCCAGATGGATATACAGCAAGGTTCATAAGGATTTACAGGAGAACTCGAGGGACGTTTTTGGGCGCCTTCAAACGGTCTCTGACTCTCAAACCCTTTGATCCTGCGTTTCTTAGGGCCACATCACAGTGATCCCGAATGAGGCGTATGGATCCAGTGTCTGTCAGCGTACCGCCCTATCCTCTCTGATAACTACTGGACGCTAAACTGTTTGCAAATGCTGATAGCGCACTCAGATTGAACCATGGCTGAGCGAGGTTGATCCATTGGATACACAAGTAGGCTTCGTTCCTAGATCGAGAGGCTAGGGATAACACAATTGAAGACCTTTCTCTATCATCCACCAAGCCCGTAACCTCCAAGATTCCTGTATGTTGCTTTCACTGGACGCCGAGAAGCTTCTTGATCGAGTTGCATGGCCTTTTTGGTAGGAGCCTCAAATCTCTAGGATAGGACCGAGTCTATTATCCAAAACCTTGCATTGTACCGCTCCCCCAGGCTCAGATACGAGGTTAATGGATTCACCTCTCGTCTCCCTTGTCATCAGCAATGTACCAGGCAGGGGGATGCCCTTTGTCCCACTCCTTATGGCCTTGGTGATGAGCACCTGTGAGAGGAATTTCGTCGGATACTGCAATACATGGGATCCCGATCGGATCAACGCAAGTCATATGCTCCGCTTTCGCGGATGACTTACTGTTGTATATAACGGAACCTCTTCATCTCATCCTTCCATACTCAGGGCCCTGAGGGTCTTTGGTTTTAATAACTATAAATTCAATATGTCAAAAAGCGTCGCCACTAAAAACTTTCGTCTGATACTCAAGCCCTGATCAGAGGACAAACTATACTTATCCTGGGCTGCAGATCGCTCAAAACTTGCGGGGTTCAATATCCCCTTCAGGGACCCCCCAAAAAATATTTGAGCTTAATTTTGCCCCCCCTACTCAATCCATCCAGGGTGACTAAGTGGTGGGACCGCAAGGACTTCTCTTGGATTGGCGCATAAATATATTTAAAATTGAAATGTGCTACCCCGTTGCTCTACCTTTTCCAGGCAGTACCGCCTTCAAATTCCAAACATTCTTTCGCGTCTCTCAAGAAGATTTCTACACAGTTTGTTTGGTCCGAGGGCCTTAGATTATCAAGAGCCGGTTTGGAAGGTGTCTCTCCATGCCTAATTTCCAGGCGTATAACTTAGTGCAGTGGTGTTAGGGTTCTGGATTGCTTTCCATGGGATGCGGGGACAAATGCTGGGTTCAGATTGAATCCACCCTCTATGGCTACCCATGTGGCGCCCTTGCCGTGGCTGCCTTGCTCCATGCTGCCAAAAAAATTCCTAATACTCTACCCTGATAATCCAAAACACCATTATGACTCAGGGCTTTCCCGTTTCCATGATATCCTGACCTCAGGTGGCCCCCTGACCTCCACTCACAGGGAACCCATCTCTATCATGTGACAACTTAAGAGCAGCACCTCCCTCCTTAAAGAGCCAAAGGCTTTCTGACTGCGGGAATCTCTTGGAGGGTGGCGAGTTTCGACCTTACTAGAGTCTTGGCTTCAGGATCTGCTTTGGGGCGGTTCTCCAGACTGATAACTTTTTCCTGCTTACGCCAGCTTCTTCTCTAAAATAAAGCATCCCTGTCTTGGAGAGGTCGCTGAGACCCTTTGAAACATGGTGCGTGCAGAAAGGTCCACTTGAGCATCGCCTTCAAGCTTTATGGTCTTTTAAAGGCTCCCTCGGCCCTTCTAAATCTCTTTCAGGAGAGTGGGAGAGGCGTGGCAAGAGACTTTACGGAAGAAGACCTGGAGTAAGATATTTATCTGTCCACATAGACCTCTATCTCGGTCAGGATCCATGAAATGAATTACAAAATTCTTTTCCGTGTAGAGGGTACCCTCCCTATTGCATACCATATACCATGCAGTATCTGACATATGCTGGTGGTGTCAAAAGAAAACTGGGACCATGGTCCATGTGTGGTGTGGGATGCTCCTCCCTCCTAAACCTTTCTGGATCAAGGTCATCCAGGCCATTCAAATGATTTGCAAAGAACAAAATGCACAATGACCCAGATGTCATGCTCCTCTTTTCCATTCATCTGACCGGGCCCGTATCCTGAAATCCCTCGGATCTCTGCCATATTAAACGCGGCTAAGCGGTATTAACCAGATTGTGGCGTTAACCTGAGTGCCCTTCCATCACGGTATGGTATAAGGGAGTTCACCAGTGTGCAGGTGGAGGAACTGCGCAGCGAGTCTCTTGTGACTGAGAAGAAACGGTTCTTCCATGTCTGGAATGATTGGCTCGATTCTGCCAAAAACACCACCATTACCTTACTCTTTGAGGGAGAAAACCGTTGGTCTATACTTCTGCGATCTCCTTCGCCCTCTGCAATGTACGGGGGCCTCTCTTTGGTCCCGTGACTACCAGCTCCGACTGTCCCCTCCTACCCTCCCCCCAGTATCCCTGTTAGTTCCCTCTGAGTTTCTCCTACGCTGGTATCAAGGTTTATGTCGGTACTTAAACACTGCGGATTTGGGTTCATGGTGGGGATGTCTGTTTCGCCTCTTCCCTTGTGACCAGAGAATTTTTTAGAGTTAATTCCTACGAATGAGTTCATTCCAACACATGTGGGAGTGTATTTTTCTTCTTGCTTTGATTTGTCATTTTCGCAAGGGCTTCAGGACATGATAGGATCACTTCTGTTATTTTGCTGCTTTGGGAAGAAGACAATACTACCTGCCCTATATGAAAATTCACGATTGTTGCTCCAAAGTAAATGATTGGTAACCAACAACCATCTTATCTTTCCCTAGAATGGTTATGTCAGATCTCAGTAAGGACAATTTCCTACACTTATGTATCACCACCCAATGACTTGATTGTTTTAGACTCATGTTATTATTGATACTATGCTATGGATATGTTATACCCAGTGTATTCTTTCAATAAAACCGTTTTGAATTTGGAAAAAAAAAAAAAAAGAGATACCCAAAAGCACTTTTCTCAATCGATAGTATACAAAGCGGCCCTGCAAATAACTAAACGGTCCCTAACCGACAAATGCAAGAGACTCGCCCCAATAAGGGCATTCTTGCACAGAACCTGACCCTAGCAAAAAGATAAATATACACCCTATACTACCCTCCAGTCTAGTCCCAACATGTTTTGACCAGCCTTATGTGTTATACCTGGTCACTTCAGGGGACAAATGAAGGAAAAAGAGACCAAAGGTAGAAAAATAGTAACTTCCAACAAACATATAATAAATTATGAGCAGTATAATGTATACAAATCAAAAAGATCAAAAAGAAAATTAAACTTCATATACTAGGGTAGAAATACCAACAAGAAGGGCTGGTGATGACAAAAGTCAGCGTTGTAACCTCTCCGATAGTAGGAATAATTGAAAAGCTTACCAGTATGTCAATAAATCCCATTACCCTCTTCATTTGTCCCCTGAAGTGACCAGGTATAACACATAAGGCTGGTCGAAACATGTTGGGACTAGACTGGAGGGTAGTATAGGTGTAACGGTGTGGTGCTGACAGACGTATGCCGAGGCGCCGACCGCCGACATCCGGGTGTGGATCCTCTGTGATCACCGCAGGCGAGGTGGTAGCTGGAGGACCACGCCAGGGTGTGGGTTAAGGGGCCCACCGCCAAAGCGGGATGGACTTGGCTGCGGGACCACAGGTCACTACCCCTGACGTGGCACCTGCGGTGACAGCCGAGAGGTTCACGGTCAGGTACACAGGAAACCATAGGAGAACATAGCAGGGCAGGTAAAACGTACTCAGGAACCACAGCAGGATACAGGAGGATAAACATACACATAGGCACCACAGGTACGGCAGGACTGGGACAGGTAAACATCAGGTACAGACCAGGGCAACACGGCAGGAACAGGAGTGCACATTACAGGAACACAGCAGGATACAGGAGACACAGACAACGACGGACGGACGGCCAGGGAGCTCAGATGACAAAGACACTGGACCAGCACTTCAGGGGTTAAAGGCTCCAACAGCAGACTGAGATGCTGGCAGGTAGCTTCAAGATGGGAAGCAGTGGACACAGCAAACAGGACTGCAATGAAATGACCCAGAGTAGAGGACAAGAACTTTCTCTTATAGCCAGAGGTCAGGGGTGAAGAGGAAGGTGCACAGATACAGGAAACGATAAATAGGCAGGAAGCTGCGGGCGCAAGCCTTTAGGAGGCACAGAGCACAGACAGGACCCAGGGAAGCATCAAGACTGGCAGGACAGGCATGTACATAGCAGAACACAGGCTGCAGGGACCCCTGCACAGGGAGCCCCAGCAGAGACATGGCAGGCACGGACAGGCCGACGGTCAAGGCAGGGGACCGTGCATGAACCGTGACAGTACCCCCCCTCCCAAAGCCCCTCTCCCCCTCAAATCACAGAATGGCATTCCACATATGCCAGGGGCCCGAATTCTACGGGGGCAACCCCTAAAACCAAGTACAGGCTGTATATAGCCAGTATAGGGAAAACCTAGTAAACGGAGGTGCATGGGAGGAACATATCGGGGCACTAGGCAAAATGGGATGGGACCCAGGGCGGGCAGTAAGAACGGGGACTCAGAGGCACAGGGCAGGACCCGTAAGCCACGGGGACTCACTGTTGGCTAGGGCGCGTGACCGTTAAAGCCACACGGGGACTCAGAAGGCTCAGGGCGCGGACCGTAAAGCCACGGGACTCAGAAGGCTAGGGCGCGACCGTTAAGCCACGGGCGAATCAGAAGGTCAGGGCGCGGGAACGTAAGCCACGGGGACTCAGAAGGTAGGGCGCGACCGTATGCCACGGGGACTCTGAAGGCTCAGGGCGCGACCGTAAGACACGGGACTCAGATGGTCACGGGCGAGACCGTAAAGCCCACGGGGACTCAGAAAGGCTCAGGGCGAGACGTAAGGCCACGGGGATCAGAAGGCTCTGGGCGAGACCGTAAAGCCACGGGGACTCAGAAAGGCTGCAGGGCGAGGACCGTGCCACGGGGACTCAGAAGGCTCAGGGCGAGACCGTTTAAGCCACGGGGACTCAGAAGGTCAGGGCGAGTCGTAGCACGGGGATCAGGATGCTCAGGGACGAGACCGTAAGCCACGGGGACTCAGAAGGCTCAGGGCGGATCGTAAGCCACGGGGGACTCAGAAGGTCAGGGGCGAGTCCGTAAGCCACGGGGAATCAGAAGGGGCCAAAGGGTGCTACTGGGCTGGTCCATGAGCTAGGCCAACGTAAGCTCTGGGCTGGTCCATGAGCGCGGCCACGGGGTGCAGACTCTCTAGACAAAGGGCAGGGTCACCCCGGCGGGGTTCCATGGTCAGTTCATTACTGTAAGGTGTGGCGCTGCAGCGTATGCCGAGGGCGTCCGACCGCCGACAACCGGGGTGTGGATCCTCTGTGACTCAACGCAGGCGAGGTGGTAGCTGGAGGACCAGCCAGGGAGTGGAGTCTAAGGGGCCCTGGTCCTCGCAGGCCCACCGCAAAGCGGGATGGATTGGCTGCGGGACCCCCAGGTCACTACCCCTGACGTGGCTACCTGCGGTGACAGCCGGGGTACGGACAGGAACACAGGAACATTAGGAGAACATAAGCAGGGGCAGGTAAACGTTACTCAGGAACACAAGCAGGATACAGGAGGGATAAACATACACATACACCACAGGATACGGCAGGAACTGGACGGGTAACAACATCAGGTATCAGACCGGGAACACGGCAGGAAACAGGAGAGCACCATACAGGAAACACAGCAGGATACAGGAGACCACAGACCGACGGACGACGGCCAGGAGCTCAGATGCAAAGACACTGGATCAGCAACTCAGGGGTTAAAGGCTCCAACAGCAGACCTGAGATGCTGTGTAGGGCAGGAGCTCACGATGGGAAGCAGATGGACACAGCAACAGACTGCAATGAACTGACCCAGAGTAGAGACAAGAACTTTTCTTTTAGCCAGAGGTCAGGGGTGAAGAGGTAAGAAGTTGGAAAGTGCAACAGAACAGGAAACTTAAATAGGCAGGAAGCTGCCGGGCGCAAGCCTTAGGAGGCACAGGCACAGACAGGACCAGGACAACAAGATGGACAGGACAGGAAGTACATAGCAGAAACACGGCTGCTGGGGACCCCTGCACAGGGAGCCCAGAGAGGACATGGCAGCACGGACAAGGCCGACGTCCAAGGCAGGGACCGTGGCATGAACCGTGACAATAGGGTGTATATTTATCTTTTTGCTAGGGTCAGGTTCAGAGCAAGAACGCCCTTATTGGGGCGAGTCTCTTGCATTTGTAGGTTAGGGACCGTTTAGTTATTTGCAGGGCCGCTTTGTATACTATCGATTGAGATAAGTGCTTTTGTTCATCACTCACAGCACCCAAGTTCTCAGAAAAAAAGGCAAAGCAGAAGTGTAAAAAATGAATTTTCAAAGACATTCTGCAACCCATGTTCTTGATGTTCTCCAGTAGATTATTGACTATGGAAACATAATCATCATCTCTTCTATTAATTAAAAAACCAAGAACAATTGCTTTGAAAGAGGACCAATCTGCTGACTCAAGATTCTTTAGCTTAGCATTGAAATTGATATCTTTCAACAATTTCCTTATTTCCGGTGAAATCGCTGAGTCTCGATCACCTAAAATGGCAGAGGGAAGCCTTGTGAGCGCTTCTATCGTCGCCATGTTTTAAATTTGACTTTGACTTTGGTTTGACTTCCTGGGCTGGAAGTGGGGAAACCGCCATCTTTGTACACCCTAATGCATTGTATATACAATGCATTAGGCTGTATAAATGATTGCGCCCACTAGTGGTGAAGCGCCCTAGGGGGACTCAAAGTTAAAGTAAAAAGAAAAGTTCTAAAGTGTAAAAAAAATACAAAAATATTAAAAGTTCAAATCAACCCCTTTCGCCTTTTTACAAATAAAAAAATAGAATAATTAAGGTACACATGTTTGGTATTGCCGTGTCCGAGAAAGTCTGATCTATTAAAATATAACGGCATTTATCTCGTATGCTGAACACCGTAGAAGAAAACAAATTCCAAAGCGAAAATTGCGTTATTTGGGTCATTTCACGTCCTATAAAAATTGGAATAAAAGTGATAAAAAAAGTCGCATGTATTCCAAACTGGTGGCAATAAAATGTGCACTTCAGACCGCAAAAAATGTATCCTGACTCACGTCTGTAGGTGTTGGTACAAAAAAGTTATTGGTCGCAAACATAGAAAATGTTTGGAATTTTTTTACTGTACAAAAGCATGACGGAAACCCTATATGTCTGGTATTGCCGGATGCAGAACAACATGTAGAATACAGATAAGACATCACTTTTACCGAAGAATGAATGCCATAAAGAAAAAAACCCCCGCAAACATAGCACAAGTAAATTTTTTTCACATTTTCTATTTTTTTTTTGGGTGTTTCCCAGTATGTTCTATGGTAATATGAATAACACCATTAGAAAGTACATCTTGTCCCGCAAAATAAAAGTCCTCACACGTCTATGTAGGTGGAAAATGTAAAAAGTTATGGCCTTCAGGAGGCAAGGAGGAAATACAATTTAGAGCCATATTATTATGACCGTCCCTCAGGAAGGGGTTAACAAAGTTCTTCATGAACCCCAACTTTATATGAAGTGAAGGCAAAACTATTTTACTCAGTTCTACCTATGGAGTATTTTTCACATTTTCTTTTCTAGCAAGAAACGAAAATCTCCCAGGACATTCTTTCACTTTATAGTGGATCTGGCTGTCCCAGAAGCACAAAAAAATGCAGAATTTTGTCCACCTACTCTGCAAACCTAACAGCATTGCAACAACTTTTAAGTTACAGAAAATCTTCCACTCATGGGGGGGCATGTATGAATGTGTGGCGCGGTCTAAGTTCATTTTTCTCCTTTTTTTTCAGTGGTAAAATGAACCAATGTTTAGCTGTGCTTTTTGTGTGTTCATTAAATGGTGTGTTAAAGCTTGAGGTGGCCGCCCTGTGTGTTGAAAAAACTTTGAGACTCCTCGGTTACTTATTTTGATCAAATGATGTTTAAGCTGCCCACGACTTCAAACGTGATCTCAAAATCGGCAGTCCTATGCTATCTTTACTCTCTATCGAGCCAATCAGCCCCCGCGTGGGTTCAACCGACCGTCATATTCTAGAGAAAAAATAAAAAAACACCAACCTGCAAGTGCCCTTCTTTTGACAGCCTGTGGAGCGTGGGCGGGGGACGAAACACAAAATGGAAAGCACCCTTTCCTTTCCCATATAGGTTAAAATCAATGTACACCAAGTATAACGTATGTTTCTGCACACAAAAACATTTCTGAAAAAACGTATGCAAACCTGGGTGCCACCGGCAGGGCCGCGGCACACATGTAATTATACATGTACGCACACAGACCGCCGCCAGCGGCACATTTCTGCAAAAAGGGCAATACACTACGTGGAAATCCCTAAAGAAGCATTTATGCTATCTATCATACATGAAAAAACTTTGAGACTCTCGGTTCACATATTTTGATCAAAAGATGTTTAAGCTGCCCACGACTTTCAACGTGATCTCAAATCGGGCAGTCCTATCCTATCTTTACATCTCAATCGAGCCAATCAGGCCTCCCACTGGGTCAACCTGCCGCTGGGTCGCCTGTGTGTTTGGCGCATTGCGGAACTTAGGCCCATTATTAATGCGCCTAACATGTATTAAGGTTATAGGTAGGCTAGAACTAAGAGAAAAATCATTAGAATAACATGTCAGTGAATAGAAACTATGGTACTGATCCTGCTTGGAGGACCACAGGTCCCAGCAAGACATGTTCTGTGCTGGCTCTTGCTGGGACCTGTGAGAGCAGCAAAAATAAATTTCAAATTTAATGTATTAAAAATTTAAAATATAACAATCAGTACAATATCATCAGTGGCTTATGTAATGTAAAATTATTTTAAGTTTCTAGGAGTTTTAAATATATTTTATAGCAGATATTTCTATATTTTGGGGACATTTTATATTTTTAGCTTAATTTTATATGATCACATTTTTCATCAAATTTTAATAGTTCAATTTTATACAGTTTGATATTTATCCTAAATTCCTTTTAATTATTGTACTGGTGTAAGTGGAGAACTATTGCACATTTTGGCCACTTAAAGGGGTTGTCTCACTACATTGTTCCATCTTACCTCAGTCCTGTTTTCTTGGTTTCATTTTGAATTCAGGGGCGTGTTTACTGGCTCCTACTAGGCTGCAGTAGAAACCAGGTCTGTAGCTATAGCAACCAGTGCTGACAGCCTATCAAGAGAGAATGAACAGGTCTGTAGCTATAGCGACCTGAGGAGCTGATGCAGCTCATACAAGAGGGGATATCTAGGAATAGGTAGGACACTGTTAATGGACATGTATGGCAAAGTGATTTGTTTCTGCAAGATCTTTAACATAAAAAGCAATCCTTGTACTGAGACAACCCCTTTAAAAGAATTTCTAGATTCACTTTGACTCCTCAGGCTCAGGTAGACCACATTGAAATAGGTCTGCCCGTCGAAGCTGTAATGAGCCTCACTTTGCCAACCGGCATTCATACATGCGTTGAAGTTTCTGAATCTGGCGAGACCCGCCGCCAGAATGCCCCTTCATGTTAGGCACATTTGAAAGTGGCGAAGCTTTTGACTAATGCGCCTAACACATAGGGGAGGTGTGTCCGACAGTGGAGCAGGCACAGTAAGGCGCATTATACGCCAGAAAAAGTGTGAAAACTCCGATCATACATGCCCCCCATGATCTTTATATTTCACTCTCTCAAGCAGCAAAGCCATGTTGTCATAAGTTTCCTTCATTTCAACTGCATAAGCCAAGGGCACTGAGGGAAGCTGGTTGCCATTATGCAACAGCACTGCTTTCAAGCTAGTTTGAGATAAATCAATAAAGATTCGCCGCTCGTTTGGATCATGCTAAACAACTAGCTTTTCCATGAAACCACTCACATTTGTGCACACACAGGGAATCGCTCATTTCTAAAATTCTGAGAAAATGCAAAAAAGCAAAGTGACTGACATGACAAACAGTCTTTGCCTCTCATAGTCAGCAACCTTAGACCAGTACCTTTCCATCTGTCGACTGTTTGTATGATGTCTTCCACTAGATTTTACATCCAAATAATTAGTTATAGCAGACCATTAAAATTAATATAGACATTGATTTTACCATTTTAAACATAGAGAGCTAGAAAATGTGTTATACTTAGAACAAACATTTGAATATTCCACAATATCTCAAAAGCCTTGTGTGGCACAAGGTAGATTCGGATTCTACGTGCAAAAATACATACAAATTGATGAATTACACTCCAGATACAAAATGAATGTTGACTAGTGTAATTCATACAGATAAAGCAATTCCTTACATATAACATCAGAAAGAGCTGCTGGAAGCCGGATTTCACTGTCTATGTTGACTTTAGGAGCTTCTTTGGATCATGTATTTAAAGGGGTTTTCTCGCTACAAAGATCATGTCTCAGATTATGGGGACAATAAAAATAAGCACTTTTCTAATTGGTTTTCATTACTTCAGTCACTTGGTTTAGTAGATATGAGCTTTTCTGTGCATCAATAGTTATTTTTTGCAGCTGCTAGTCGGGGCAAGACCCCTTTTCTGTGATTGGCTGGCTGACATTTCATTCAGCCTGTTGGAACACGCCCCCAGTCGGGAAATGCCCCAGCCACGCCCCCTGTGCTGTGATTGGCTGCCTCCACACTCTGCGTTTACTCCCCTCTGAGCTGTGAAAACTGATAGTGAAACCAGCTATCTGAAAGGTCTGCTGGCTCTATACTCATCTCCCAGCTCTAAGGTGAACGATCTGGGTAATTACTGACTGTTTAACTCATAGATTTCCTCATATAACATAGTCTTATATCCTGTGCTCCCTCCATATAACACAGTCTTATATCCTGTGCTCCCTCCATATAACACAGTCATGTAGTCTCCTGTCTGATAACAGAGGAGGACGGGGGCAGTGTGCATTCCTCACATATGTTTTATCAGTTCAGGCTGTGTGTATAACTGTTTATAGCATAGCAAGGAGCTTGTGCAGCCTGGAGATGAAGGCTCTGCAGACACATGAGAATACTGCAGGAGGCTGCAGAGCTATCCTCTCCAGACAACCTTCACCTTCCACTGCTACCACAGAATGATGTCACAGCTCTTCAGTGAGGAGAGACACACCTCCTGCCAGGAGAGACACGCCTGCTGAGAGAAAAGACTCGCCCCTGGATTTGAAATTGAATCTCATAGAATTAGCTGAAGAGTACGAATACTTCAAACGATAAAACCCCTTTAATACACAGTGGCAAGGGCAAATATATCAGTATTGTTGATACATCTGGTGCATGGAAGTTAGAACTGTCTCATCTAAGCATTCTACATTGGATGCTGTCAGATCAGCGGACCCAGTGCACCAAATGGGTGCCACTTGTGGGGCACAGGGCGTCACCCAGCTTTCCTGGATGCTGGATATACTATCCAGTCGAGGTGAATGTATGTAATGTTTCTGTTTATTTACAGGTTTCCATTTTGGACTATGTTGGATTTGGTGGACTACGTTGGATCAGCCTTAGATCTATTTTTTTTAATATAATGGTTAAAGAGGGTTATAGTTAGGGAGTGTTTATTTAAATATATTTTGTGTGTTTAGTGTTATTATGTTTTTTTTTTCCATTTAATTCCAGTGCTAGTAATGGAGACATCAGACATACACCCCTCCATTACTATCAAATTAAAGCAAGTGTACGGGTTGCAGCTCCAAAACGAGGCTAGCAGCACGGGAAACTCCTCGGCTCGGCATAGGTAAATGTAAGCAACTTTATTGTTTCCACATATATAGACAGCAATACGGAAATAACGTTAAAACGCTATAGCTACCTGACGCGTTTCGAGCATTGATCACTCTTGTTCACAGCTACATTACTAAAAACATGCACTAATTAAAACAAACTAGTAACCAATCACAGTATAGAATTGCTAGGATGTAATAACCAATGAAAAGACTGGAAAAACGGCATAAAAGGATACATATGTTAGAATTCTGGCACAACTGCCGTGATAAATGTGACCCATTGTACCAGAAAAAAAGGGGCCCTCACACAGTACCCAAAGGAGCCGGCCATTTAATACCATACTGTACTATAGAGAGGCTACTAGACCGTCAATCACTATATGCACCTCATTAATACATGTAAGAGCAGTACAGGACATGTAGTACCGCACTGTACTGTAGAAAGGCTACTAGACCATCAGTCACTGCATGCACCTCACTAATACATGTAAGAGCAGTTCAGGACATGTAGTACCGCACTGTACTGTAGAGAGGCCCTACTAGACGGTCAATCACTGCATGCACCTCACTAATACATATAAGAGCAGTACAGGACATGTAGTACCGCACTGTACTGTAGAGAGGCTACTAGACCGTCAATCACTGCATGCACTGCACTAATACATGTAAGAGCTGTACAGGACATGTAGTACTGCACTGTACTGTAGAGAGGCGCTATAGACCATTAATCACTGCATGCACCTCACTAATACATGTAAGAGCAGTACAGGAGATGTAGTACCGCACTGTACTGTAGAGAGGCTACTAGACCGTCAATCACTGCATGCACCTCACTAATACATGTAAGAGCAGTACAGGACATGTAGTACTGCACTGTACTGTAGAGAGGCTACTAGACCAGCAATCACTGCATGCACTGCACTAATACAGAGGTTTTACTAGTAAAATGTTTATGATTATTGGCTGAACCTTCCATCAATCAAATCTTCTGCAGGTCAGTAGTGTCTCGGACATTGAATGATGAGTGTGGTGTCAAGATACAATGTCCCAGAAAAGACCATTGTATGGTGAACATACATTATCATATCCTGAAACCAATGTATATTGAGGGGTCACTGTACTTGTGCGACTCCATCCTTCCTCTGCTGCAGTTTTTGTTTAGTGTCATTCATCATGCTGCCCATAGATGGCGCCCCATCTGCACTGGAAGTATGGGCTTTCTGAGGCCGTGAATTTATCTGGGGCAGTATATTTCAATCAGCGCAGCCGACTGCACAGAGCCATTTCACCGAACATATTTTAGAAGCTTACCCTGCCCTGTGGTATTTTAAAAAGGGATTTCTCTCAGTGACCTGTGATTTTTACAAGCTATTTTATGATGTCACCTGTTATTCCTAATCTATTAATCTTCTGGAAAGACCTTTGCAAGCTGGCAGCCTCTGAGATAAAATAGGACAGCGATTTTATTTTATTCTTTTGGCAGTTTCATAACCCACATATTCATCACTGGATGTGTCGTGATTTTTACACTAATAACCAAGAGGAATGCTGCCAACAAGGGCGCACTTATTTATTCTGTGACCTAAAAGAAGGACATAGCGGCTAAGAGGACGATTCCAATGGAAAGTAAAAATTTAGGGTCATTGCAGTCTGACAACTTTCCTTACCTAATCTATAATAATAAAAGGGGTTCAGGACCCATTTATCAACCACACTTCTACATGTCAGACCCTTGATTTTATAGACAACATGTAATACTTCATGTGTCCTATAGAGGCGCTGTAGTTAAATAGAACACTTGCTGCAAGGTTCCTAAAGAGATTACAGCTGTTCCAGACATTAAACCATACAGTAATGAGTTTATAATCTGGAGCCCCTTTTTTAAAATTTTTTAAAGGGAGTGCCGCTTTAGTTGATATCACATGTGTTTTTGGGGGAAAAACATGCAAAAACATCACTAAAACACTTTTTTTTTACAAAAATTACAGTGGCCAGAAGTTAGGTGGGAGTCAATAAATAACCATACAGGCAAGATACTGAGGAGCTTCACCAGTCTACTCCTTGATATGCAAAGCCTCCGTGCTGAGGAAACTTTGCTAGTTGTCCCTCTCTCTAACTCAGAAGGCTGGTATGCTGGTCCAAGCACTGGTGTCTCAGGGTATGTTACTCAGTCGCCTACCTAGCTTACTGGCCATTACTGGTCAAATGGCTGATGACCCAGGATCTCTAACTTGGTATCTTCAGATTCCTCTTCTAGTCACACAGGCAGTTCGGCAGAGTCTCTTCTGCTAACCACTGGTCTCTATCTGTAGAAACACTAAGGGCTTTGAGTGCTACCATTTTATACAGTTTCTATATGATCTAGAATCTTTTAATGAGAGGGGTGGCTTGGAGAAGCACAACCCTTACAACACTATTCTTAACAATTTCAGTCTCTCATACTTATGTATAGAGCTTTCATTCTGGCCTATGACTCAGCATCTTTTCCATACAGTGTGAAGGTCATTGTGTGAGATTTTCCTTTCAAAACTTAACTGTGCATCTTTATCAACTTCTCAGTCTATAAATAGCAAGTCTCCGAGTCTCTTAGCATTAACTGATTATGTGTTAGCTGCACACAATTACGCATTTCGGTCGGCGCCCCTGCAATGGGACCGTGAGGTGCCAAGCTTTTACCATGGCAGCTGAAAACCTAATGAAGTAATTTTAGCAATTCTGTTTAAACCGCCATCTTGGTACGCCCTTCTGCATTATTTATATCATGCAAAACGGTGTACAAGCGAAAAGTTACACCTCGTTGGTATCACTGCATCCGTAAAAGTCTTATTTATTAAAATATAACATTTATCTCATATGCCGAACATCATAGATGTAAAAAAAATTCTAAATGCCAATATTGCGGGTTGTTTGGTCATTTCATTTTGCAAAAATTGGAGTAAAAAGTGATCAAAAAGTCACATGCATCCCAAAGTGGTACCAATAAAAACGACACCTTAACACCATAAGTTATTGTTGCAAAATAGGTGCTGTATCGCAAATTTAAGATAGAATGTTTTAATTTTTTTAAAAAGTACTAAGACATAATGAAAATGTGGTATTGCTGGAATCATACCGACCTGCAGATTACAGATTACACATCATTTATACCAAATGTCATGAAAACAAACCCCCCGCAAAAATGGACGAATATGTCTTTTTTTCCATTTCATCTTACGAAGGATTTTTTTTTTTATGTTTCCCAGTACATTCTATGGAAACCATGGCACCATTAAAACGTACAACTTGCGAGGCCAATTTTGTGCCGATGCTTTCAAAAATATCATCACTGTTAGGGAGTTGGAGTCGAAAGGACTTCTCTTGGTTTGGTAGGATGAATCTTTTGAAGATGTCCGTCCTCCCCAAGTTACTTTACCTGTTCCAAACCACACCGATTGTTATCCCAGCATCATTTTGGCTTAAAGTCCAACAATGTTTCTGTGAATTTATCTGGTATTCACGCCGCCCGCGAATTCACAGGGAACGTCTCTCCAGCCCTAAGGCTGCAGGTGGAATAGGACTCCCTGATTGCAGACTCTATTACCTGGCCGCTGCTTATGCCAGAATTTTGGATCTGATCCATAGCTCTCACAACAAACTGTGGGTCCAGATCGCACGTGAGGTGTGTCCATACTCCCTGGCCTCTCTACCCTGGGCACTAGATTCCATATTCTCAGATCCACGGAAACTATCTTTCACCACATTCCATACCATGTCATCCATAAGGAAACCCAAAGCCTCTGAGATACTCTTAGATCTCGGAGGGCATTTGTTCACCATAACAGATAACCATCTGTTCCCTCCCGGGAGATCTGACACTTCCTTTCTAGGCCGAACTAAAACCTCACCTTTATTGGCTAAGGATATTCATAACAAGGGAGTGTTACGGCCATTGCCAGAACTCCTAGTTGGCCCCCCCCCCCCCCTGCTTCCAGGAATCATTCTGAATATATGCAGCTCCATCACTTTTTTATCTCCATTGCTAAAAAAAATGAACTTTACTAGGGCTTTGACCCCTTTCGAGTGGCTCTGTACTCAGCAACCGACACCTAGACAACTTATATCCTTGCTCTAACAATTACTTCCCTCTCCTGTAAACAATTCTCTTCCCTCTTTCTGTAAAGCCTGGGAAGCAGAACTCCAACAGTCATTTACAGAAGAACAATGGCAGAAATGCTTTATCCTCATACACAAGGTGGTCATCGCTTGTAAGGCTCAGGAGACGAGTTACAAAGTTTTGTCCCGATGGTATAGGGTTCCAGCCTTACTTCATAAATGGTTCCCTGCAACTCCAGAAACTTGTTGGAGTTGCAACAAAGAAATGGGGTCAATGGCTCACATCCAGGGCCGGACTGGGAATAAAAATTAGCCGTGGCACAGAGCCCCCACCAACGCACATACAATATCCGCTTAAAAAATTTCCCTTGTTCTCGCACCTCACCACTTTCTAAAATAAACTACACTATAAGGCTGCTTTCACAGAGCATTTTTGATGCATTTTTATGTGTTTTTGGTGCGTTTTTGTGCAGAAAGGCAGAGCAGTTAATGCTGTACATTTCTTCACAAAAAAACGCATAAAAAAATGCACCAAAACCGCTCTGTGTGAGAGCCCCCTAAACACAAGCAAGAAATAAACAGTGGTGCAGAGAAACCCCTCGTCACAGAGTCAGGTGTGCACTTTACAATCCGGGTCAAGCCCACACTGACACTACATAAGCACCAACATAACCTACAACCCCACCAATCACATCCCCAGTAGTCAGGTCACCATCACATGAATACAGCACTGACTCAACACAGAAGTAAAATGACCCCTGACAGCAGGGACTCATAGGAGACGTCACTTCTGATGGGAGTTGTTCTCTTCTCCTTTTCTTCTCCATCTGGCCCAAACCTCCATGATGTCTTTCCTGAGGAGTTGTTCCTTACCATTTTTTTCTCTGTCCAGTACAGCATGCAATGTCTTCTTCTCCCGGTCACTACTCGTCCCTGTAGAATTTACCACAAATGCATCTTATACTCCTCTCTAATCCAGCACTTTCCTATCAATTCCCAACTCTGTACAAGCTCCCCATCCATAGAGCCCGAACTAGTAAAAGTGCCCCCTTCGGTGCCCCACACAGTAAAAAGTTAGTAATTGTATCCCAAACAGCGTATGTTAAACCATAAAAATTAGAAATTAAAAAATGTAAGATATGGTCATAGCCCCTTCTTTAACTCACTCCGCTATGGAAGGGGGGGGAGGTTTGCTTCCATCGATGTGGAATTACCGTTTTTGCTGCCTGAAGAAGATGTCTGGTCAGGGACTTTTTTTAAGCCCCCCGTGTGGAGGGGAACATGAACAATAGAGTAGCCCCAGGAGTGTAAGGGATAGAATTTTGGAATTTTGGTTCCTCGTGGGGACCAATATTGACTATAATTGCAGTGTTCTTTTTCATGTGTTCTGTTCACAAATGTTAATTGGTAGTGAGCAAGCAGTTGCTGGTAGAAAATCATCATCACCTGTTTCATTAGCTTATTTTTATATGTGATTTGTATTGTTTAAAAATTGTTAATAAAAATTTAAATTTGAAAAAAAAAAGTACAACTTGTCCTAAAAACAAACCCTCAAATGTCCATGTAGATGAAAAAATTAAAACGTTATGGCTCTCGAAAGGCAGGGAGAAAAAAAAAATTGAAGAGCCAAAAAATTATGACCAACTTAAAAAACCCCAGTAAAACCGTAAAAACACATGTGTTTTTTTAGAATGCAACAAAGGGGAAATTAGCGTCATCAGAAACCCTATAGAGTTAAATGGGGAAAACTATGCAGGTGCAGCCATCTTCCTGTTCTGTGCGGTTGGCTTATAGCTCACTATGAAGCAGATGCTGACTCCATGAGATAGGAACACTCCTTTAATATAAAGATTATAACATAAAGTTGTCCCCATACTCATTTAATTGACACCAAACCCCCACAGAAATTATATTGATATTAGAAAAAAAAATTTTAATTTTTTTTAATAAAAAAAACAAACAAAAAACAGCGCCCCTCTTGCTCATGGGCTGTGTCTAGTACTGCAGCTAAGTCCCAGTCACTTAATAGAGCTTAACTGTAACACCTCTACAAGTGTTTCCAAATGACTTGATCAGAAGAGTCTCGTCTCCCTCTGGGATGCCTCTTTGATGGGTTTTAGCTGCTCGTTGCTATCTAGGTTCAGGTCTGCCTAATTTGTCTTTTTAGGGTCCAGTCATCAGGACAGATGTGTTACCAGGCAACATAAATCTATACGAAACTAGCATGGAGTCAGGGACTACACGTAACAGAATATATTATGTGCATTGTTGGCCTTGAAGCCCTGACTAATGGAAGGGAGGCCGCCGTAGTTCCCGAGCTGACATTATTCAACAGCCAGAATTGTTGCTTATACAATAAATATCCAAACAGTAAAGTATTCAGTATAGCGTATGCAGTGGAGGAAAACAGGAAAGTGCATTAATCTCTATTTATCATGTGATTATCCAAGGACTGTATATTTACTGACTTCCATGCTGTATTGTGCCCCCGTGTTTTCGTCTATGAATTAAAACTGTGTTTGCAGACTATTAAGTATCTATCTTCACGCACATAAGCGTCGCTCTAGCAAGATGGCAGCGAACAAAGTAGTTGGGTTATCTGTATTCACTGGACATGACTTTTATGACAAACCTCCATTCACAGTGTCATCTACTTCCTATTGAATAAAGTGTATATAATGGCCTCCAATTGTCCACCGCAGCTTCTGCATGTGAACTCTTATGTGACTCTCAACAACACAAGTACTAAAGGTCATTGTCATGTTCTTACCTCTGTGCTCTCTTTCAGCTCCTATGTAATCGGTCTCTTGGTGAGACTAAAAAAAACACACAGTTTGGCTATGCACATCCCAAAACATTTTTTGAAAAAAAATAAGTATAGGTGCACACTGGCGAGGCAATAACATATATCGATTCCCAATGTCAGCGGCACACTATCAGCTAAGAAAACATCAAAGGCATATAGGAATTTTTGAAAAAATGCATTGCTGCTAAGGATATATGAAAATTTGGGGTTCTTAGTTCACAATTTTGATCAAAAGTGTTTAAGCCCACCTCCCGATTGCGTTAAAGGGACCCCAGCACAGGTGAGTCCTAACAGTAAAACGTTACCTCTCTTGGAGCCTATTCAACACATCAGAGAGTGAAAAGGACTAGTTACTGAATATCCTGCACTGATTTAAAACCTATGGAGATGGGCGGAGTGCAGAAAGCTAAAGAGGCAGCCACTCCTCTTACAGACTAAAAAAACACACTGTTTGGCTATGCACATCCAAAAACATATTTTGAAAAAAATAAGTATAGGTGCACACTGACGTGGCAATAACATACATATACATTCCAAATGTCAGCGGCACACTATCAGCTAAGAAAACGTCAGAGGCATATAGGACTTTTTGAAAAATGCATTACTGCTTAGGATATATGAAAATTTGGTGAGACTGGCAGGGGAGCAAGGAGTGCAAGGTGTTATATTGCCCTCTATGCCAGTTATAGAGGTGTGTACCCTGGTTTATTTGCGCTCCTTAAAAGTGACCCAAGTTTCCTTTTTCTTTGAATTTGCTTTTGTGCTGCATCCCATTTCTGCTTGACCACCTGTAGGACCACTTCATACGAACAATAGTATGCATTTTTACTGTTTATTGTATATATGTATGTTGTCTATGTATAGTTTGGAAGGGGTAAATATGACTAAGCACCTTTAATAGGTGCAGGAGTACTTTAAGCTCCATAGAAGAATAGGAAAGACCTGCAGCCAATAAGGGTGAGGAACAAGGGAGAGGGCTACAGGACCTGATAATAGGAGCCAGCCATGTTAGGGGGATCAGTTGAGTTCAATTAAGTTATGTTGTGTTGGAGTTAAGAGTGTATTCCAGCATCTGGGATCATTCCGTCTACTAGTCGGCAGTGTGGTGGACAGGCTACCGGCACACCATTGGCCTGGTAGCTCTCAGGAGAGGAGACAATATAGGAAGAGAGAAGCAGACGCAGGGAGAAGGAAGAGTGTAGTAACAAGTAAAGAAATTTTGGACAGCCTAGGGAACTGTCCTAGAAGAGTGGAGGAGTGAGCTGGAGGACAAGGAAGCCGAGTAACTGGCCCAAGTAACGATACCAGTCCTGAGACAGAATCACTGCCCCACAGGCACACATGGGAGTGAGAAAATAAAGGGCTTCAAGAACTGTCTAGTTGCTAGATTGGCAATTGCATTAAATGGGTTGTCTCGCTACAAGGATTGTTTTTATGTTAAAGATCTTGTAAAAACAAGTCACTTTGCAATAAGTGTCCATTAGCAGTGTCCTACCTATCCCTAGATATCCCTTCTTGTATGAGCTGCATTAACTCCTCAAGTCGCTATAGCTACAGACCTGTACAATCTCTCCTGATAGGCAGGCAGAGCTGGTCGCTATAGCTACAGACCTGGTGTCCTCAGCAGATCATCACTGAAGGCCTTTTGTAGCCAGTAAGCTACCCCTGAATTAAAAAATGAAACTGAAAAAGCAGGACAGAGGTAAGATGAATCCATGTATTGAGACAACCCCTTCAAGGCAGAGAAGTGTGGAAACCCCTCTGAGAAATCGTCTGAGGGAAGACTACATAGTCTAATGTGGTGACACCGCTATTCCTGCATGTGATGGACCTCCAGACTGTGTATGCTAATGCCTTTTCTGGATGCCACATGAAATGGTAGTAAGCAGCAGGAGCATTCCATGAAAGTCAGTATAACACCTACATTTGCAATCTTGCCTGGGAGAACTCCTTTTGCCAGGAGATTCCCAAACATTGGGGAATGTTTCCAAGTATAGTTTATAATGTTCCCCAAGCTTCCAGAGATAAACTATAATCTGTGTGGAGAACATGGAAACAAATGTTAAATTCTGTCGCATATTAGCTCAGAATTACTTTTGGGTCTGTGGCATTTCCGGTCTAGTGTGCGCTTGGTCCGGTGCTACTTCAAGTCTAACAACACTTTCATTCCAACCTCATGTTAAAGAAAAAGATGTCGGAACTCCATCCGCATAAGAGGTTGCAAAACTTTATTGTAGAGTATTAAAATCCATAAAAAGTAGGTGCACTCTTGCTAACGCGTTTCAGGTCGACTAGCGGTCCTGTCACAAGCATCCAAAACAAATGGGATTTTTCCCCGAACAAAGGCCTAACCATGGGTGCCTTTCCTGAACAAATTACCCCACGAAACCTAAAGGACCCAACCATGTTTTTTTAGTTAAAATTATTTAAATTGGGGAAAATCGTACAACTAACCACCATTTTTAAACAGGAAAAAAAAGTATATCTGTCAAGAATGGGGGAAATAATAATGCAATTTTTTCTTCCCTGGTTTACTAGATCAGATGAGGCTGACCATGCACACATCTGAGCCTGATTATTAGGGAGTGGTTTTAAGCTAGCCCTCTATAAAGTAGATTTTCACTGTGTGCCTGGTTGCTCTTTATATTGGTAGTTGGGAGTTTTTGTCTTGAGCTCATAATGGGCCACATGTATGAAACGGTTTTGGTCTAAAACTCACTTTTTTCCCCATAGGTTTCTATGGGGAAAAAAGTGAGTTTTAGACCAATACCGTTTCAAATGGGCTCTAGTGTTCAGTCCTGCTTTGATAGTTGTCTCTTTCTAGTTTCTTAGAGCCCTGTTTGTCGTCGTTGTGTATAGCTTCTGTTCTGCCCTGTGCCAATCTTGCAGTATGTTCAATTCTTGAGTTCTCTTTGAAAGTTTTGAGCTGTTTGGATAGGGCCCATAGTGGGGGATTTTTGGTAGGGAATCCCCCGTTTTCCCCGAAAATAAGACAGTGTTTTAATTAATTTTTGCTCCAAAAGGGACGACTAAGATTATTTTTACGGGTTTCTTATTTTTCTATAAAATAATTCATTTTTATTTTGAACAAAACTCACATGTTTTTAATTACTGCTTTTTTTTCATCAAAAACAGCAAAAGCCCCCAAACTCTGATTAAATAAAAAAAAAAGCTTATTCTTTTTTGGGGGGTGTCTTATTTTCGGGGAAACAGGGGTAGGATAGTGACAGAGGTATCTGGTGTTAGGATTATATTTAGGGACAGGATAGGAGGGGAAAGTTAATTTTTAAGTCGGATTTGGGTGGTTTTTGGTATGTTGCTTGGTATGTTGCTTCTGGATTCAAGTAATTTATCCTTCCAACCCCATCCTTGCTCTTGTCCGCCTTGCTGTCCATTTTCCATTAGTAAGTACCTGAATTTGATATTTTTTGATACAGGCTTTGTATTGCTTACATGAGACTGCTAGTTGGCTTATTGCTGTTAGAAATTTTGTTGCCACCCATGTCAACCAGCACCATTACAATATTATTGATTGACTGGATACACTTATTTTTTTCCTACTTAAAAAACAAATTTTGATTGGTTGTAAAATTTTTGAAAAATTTGGTATACAAAAAGGGAAACCCCAAACCTGAATCTAAAACACAACTCAAAAAAACCATATGCCCCCCCTGACCCCAGAATGGGATTGAAGGCATGTATTCTAGCAGTCATTTTCAGAAACCCCCAAAAAAATAAATAATATATAGTCAAAAGGTAACAATCTTTATTAATGACAAAATATATACAGTATATAAAATCCCATAAAAATGTAGGTATATAGAGAAAAACCCGTAAACTGCAGGCATATCATCACAATCAGAAGTTTAATTGTATATATATGATGTTGTTAGATTAAGGTATGCCAAAAACAGTTCATGTGTCAACTATGAAAATGACAATATAGCAGAAATTTAAACACTTAGTGCTAATACGATATTAGTATGGATGGTTTTCTTTTCAACCCTATGCATCAACTCCCTAATATTAAGTAGCATAGACACATTGATAGCAGTACCCCCTGAGGAAGCAAGGAATGCAAAAAGCACTTTGGGGAGGCTGGCTAGGTAAGATTTGCCGCTACATGGGGTTGAGAAGGGAGAATACCTTATCCATACTGATATCAGTATTAGCATCTAAGTGATACATTCCTGTTATATTGTCATTTTTATAGTTTAACATAATGTTTTTGGTCAGTAATGTAAAAAATCATATAATGAATAAAAAAGGGGATTGGTGATATGCCGCAGTTTTACGCGTTTTTCTCTATATACCTAGATTTTTATGGGATTATATATATATATATATATATATTTAAATTTTTTTTTTTATTAATAAAAATTTGTTAACCCCTTTTTTTATATACTCTTTTTGTGGGTTTTTCAAAATGTTATTTGATGGAAAGTAGTGTTTAGCGATTATTATCCCACAAAGTTGAAATCGGCACAGTTTTTTTTGTTGAACGAAATTTTTTTGATCATGAGATTAATTTTGGTTAAAATTGTGCATCATCTAAATTAAGGTTGCCCCCATTTTCCCCCCTTCCCTGTCATTTTGGGGGGCCAGCAAAAAGCTTACAGTATAGAGAAGGGGGAGATGGTGTGCACGTCATGATGGGATGTGTATGGTTGCCCATTGGGCCCGGAAAAATCACATGACCTCGGTTTTTCATAAACAGCCCCCCTGTTTATGATCAGTGCCCCTCAGCTCTCCCTAGCAGTTGGACCCGGGGCTCTGCCTGGGGTCCAAACCCGCTCAAACCCCAAAAATTTTTTATATTTCTTCAAAAAGAAAGCTCTTCGTTAGCTGTGATCCTTACAACTTAGTTTGATCAGAGATTGGAAGATTTTTAGTAGTTAGGTAAAAGAAAATTTTTAAAGGGGCATTTTTACGCTTTTAAATCCCCAGGGAGCGGGGGGGGAGGGGCGGGGCCAACACAGCAAGCTCTATTTAAAAAATACTGGAATAAAGTTTTACCAAGACTTTGTGTAGCATTTCACGCAATAGCTTTATTTTTTAACGTTTTTTTTTTGAAATAATTTTCCCGGAAAATTGGGCAGCCTGAAAAAAAATTTTTTAAATTTGGATCCCCATCCTTTTTTAATAATGCAGGTCTCTTTGTTTGGTGCAAAACGCCAATTTTAAATTTCGTAACATTTTCAGATAGGTGGTTTTTTTTCAATTTTTTTTCCCGGTTTCCGGGTTTTGTTGATATTTTCCACCCCTTTCAGTTTTTAAAATTTAAAACCAGCAATTTTGTAGTCAGAAAAGGGTTTTTGAGGGGGCCAAAAAAACCTTTTAAATTAAACCAATAAAAAATTTTAGATACGGTTTTTTCACTTTGGCGCACTACAAACTTTTTCATTGGGGGCACCTTGCATTAAATGTGAATACAGCAATTTTGTATCACCACGGGGTGAATTAAAAGGTGCCAAAAATACCTTTTTTATCCAAAATACATTACGATACGTGTTTTTTGCCTTTTGCCCAGCCCAAATTTTTTGATAACCCCACCTTGCATTTAAAATTTTTGGAAATCCAGCAATTGGTAGTTACCACAGTGAATTGATAGGTGCCAAAAAATACCTTTTAATTATCCAATACATTACAGTTACTTTTTTTTTGACTTTGGCCACTACAGTTTTGTTCTTAAAGGGCCCCCTTCCCTTTAAATTTTGGGAATCCAGCAATTTTGTAGTCACCACGGGAATTGAAAGGTGCCAAAAATACCTTTTAATCCGAAACATTCAGATACTGTTTTTTGCACTTTTGCCCAGTCCAGTTTTTGTTGACAAACCACCTTGCATTTTAAATTTAAATCCAGAAATTTTGTGAGTTACCACGGGTGAATTGAAGGTCCCAAAAAATCCCTTTTTTTTTATCCAATACTTTTACGAACGTTTTTTTTTTCCCTTTGGCGCACTACACTTTGTTCATTGAGGCACCTTGCATTAAATGTGAATACAGAAATTTTTGTAGTCACCACAGGGAATTAAAAAGGTCCCAAAAAAATACTTTTATTATCCAATACATTTCAGATACTGTTTTTTCCTTGGGCAGGCCAGCTTTTTTTGATAGATTACTTTGCATTTAAAAATTGTAAATACAGAAATTTTTTTTTTTGAGGGGATTTGGAATACTGTGTTTTCCTTTTTTTAATAAAGACTTTCCAAAACTCTTCCCTACCTTCTAAAAATTTTTTATATTTTGAACATGGAGCGAAATTCAGGTGGAAAGCGAGCAAAAGGGGGGGGTAGGACATGAGGTAGGGACGGAGAAGGGCTTCTTCCCTGCTGGCGACAACACGCACGCCCCGGGTCGTCAGTTGCAGGACCGTCAGCCCGTCATCGCTGGGGCAGGGCCCTGTGAATCTCAGTAACGACACAGTCGGTGCGCCAATCTGTCGCTCAGTGGTTAAGTGCAACCTGCATCCAGCAGTCTTACCTCCTCGTCCCCTCGACCATTCGCATCTGAGCATCATCAGCATCGGGTCCAACATGAAGCATCCCAAATGTCAACGTCGTGGTCGCCACCCACTGTGGATAATCGATTTGTTTCTGAAACCTCCTCTTTGATGACAAAGCTGTTGGGGTCATAAGGCATGTTCAAAAGATCAAGAGGCCAAGAGGAATGAATTTCTCATGTCTTTCTGAAGCCCGTAACTGATGGGCCATCAAGGAAGGAGAAGGAAGCCGGTCAATCGCAAAAATCTCCCGGGGCGGTCGGCAACTGCCTTGCCAGTCCCTCTTAGCTTTTGTAATGCCGCAGCTGCTCCTGGAAGGCAGAATGGTCATGACACGAAGTCTGCCCCTGTGTTGATGATGAATAGATGACGACTAGCGGATCCAACCTGGTCTTTTCAGCAGAATTTGCTTGCGGTCTGCTTCAATGCACTGTACGAGAGGAAGACTATAGTGGTAGTGGCAGTATGGGGTTCCGCCTCCAAAAGGGAGAGGGCGGTCGCAGCACGTCCGCTGTATATGATGTCCGGCCACCACGGTCAGTATCGCAAACCGCGCCGCTGCTCTTCCGCTTATCGCCGCAAAAAGGTCCAGGTACCCCTCAAGCCTGGTCCTTCTTTGTGAGCAAGCCCTCTGATCCGCTCGTCCAGCGTTGTCATATTCACGCCTCTTCCGTAAACCATAAGTAGAGGCAAGAACCTTAGGTGGTTAACCACCACCAACATGGTCCTAGTCACATGCAGCGAATGCATGAGTTGAAATTGAGGGCAACACTTGGCCAAAAAAGGCCAGGAGCCGACTCCGGGCCTCCAACCACTGTCACACCCTCTGTCTCCGCCCACCTCCTCCACCGCCACCACCTATGCCGTTACTCTCCCTCAGTGCTGCCCATGATGGACATCTCAGAGTCATGATCAGGGAGTCAGCTCCCGCTTCCAAGCCTCCAGGTCCACCGTCGCTCCGTTACACCACACCACCAGAGACCCATCCTACTTCCATCGCCTTGCCGCCAGTTTGACGACTCTGCAAACGCCGTACAGGCGCCAGTCCCACCGCCCCTAGCAGTCAGCCATTCTTCTTCCAGGTTTGTGAGCCAGAAGAAACACTTTAAAAAAATAACACCCACAAACCATACCCAAAGCCAAAAGCTGAATTCAGCATGCCAGGCTTATTTGGCCTTGGAAATGTATGCCTTCTGGTGGACAACAGATTGGTTCCCGCGCCTATGTCAGTTAGTGCCTTGCCTGCCCCCAATAAACCAGATGCCGAACAGGCATTTCTTTTGCCAGAAACAGCCGTCCCGCCCTGGCCAGCCTACGTGTCATTTAAAATTTCAAGCGCGTTGTCTGCATCTTGGTCCGGAAAAGTCATCTGACCACCGACGATCAGTGGAACTAGGTAAGCTCGGGCCAAGGCCGCTATATCTCTGTGACGAGCTCACTGTTTGAGCTGGTTGGATGTCCTCTTGTTTGTGACGGTGGCTCACTGGCTCGGGCGTACACGCTCTTCAAAACCGCATGGATGTGGTGGCAGGGTTTCTTTCCCCCAATGTTGTTATGTCCCCCCTGTGGCATCACGTGTCCCATTAGAAACCAGCCGTGTTGAAATTAATTTGCTTGGAGACGCGTCCACACACAGGTCAGGAGCTGTTGGACGGCTCTCGCGTCAACGAGACCGATGCGCTTGCTGGTGACAAGAAACCTTGGTTGCCATGCAAGGTGGTTCGGCGATAGACGTGCCGGAAATCTAGGCTGGCCCGCTCGCGCCTTAATGATCGGGTATGCGGTAGCACACCCCTTGCCTTGTACATGCATGAACCTTGACGTCCAGAAATTTTCTAAAGAGCTACCACCGTCTTTCTGGACTTTGCCCTGCTGAGGAAGCTCTAAGTCTAAGTTCGCACTTCCGCCATTTTTCTCCATGCTTCGTTCCCGCCTGGACTGCGTTGCAGCATCAGCCTCGGCCTCCCCAACAAACCGTCTCATTGTTTGAACGTGGCAACACGCGTGGAATTCCAACCCTCTCACATGCTCCAGCGATTGTGGCATGCAGCGCAATGCCATACGTCAGTACGAAGAGAACAATCCGTGACAAGCAGCGGTGGCGGTGTTGTACCTCGGTGTTGATCCACTCGAGAGTGGAGGCAGGTGTAAATGATCATGCACATCCCCTTGCCAGTTTTGAAGAAGCCACGCAAAAGTGTGTCAGTGCGGACGATGCCCTTGTTCAGCATGAAGCATTGTGGAGATCTTAGTTCTGGAACGATCGTTGGACCACACTGAAACAACAGAGGTCCCGCCAGCGACGGAGTAGTAGACAGGACACTAGATGCCGACACGGAGCCTTTTCTCTCCGTCGGAATCCACAAGGCCCGAAACAGTTTCTTCAATTTCATTCATCTGGTCTTCATTAGGCAGTGGTTCGGGGGTCCAGGTCTAGTGCAAGGGTAGGCATGCGCATGGCAGCTCTCAGGGTGCATCATCTCTCAAGGCAGTCAGGGCTGGTTGTTGAAGCTGTGCTGGCGGAAACGGAAGGAGTGAGGAGGAGGTAGTCCTAGACACCGACGTTATACGACTGTCTTCCTTTTTGCCTTGGAAAGAGGTTGGCTCGCGAATTTGAGGCGGAGGAGGAATACGAGAAGATCAGTTTTGCTATGCCCCTTCTGACCCAGAGGCTTGGGAATAAGGCTCCCATCAATCCACACAATGAGTGATTAGGATGCATTCCATTTCCCCTCCAACATGGGATCCTCGCATTAAGTGATGCCCATCAAAATGAGAAACAGTTTACACTTGGGGGTGGCCACCCTCTGGATTCCCCGTACAAAACAAAACTCAGGTAGTCACTTTCCTTCTCACCCACCCAATGATAGAGAGTAAAATGCAGGAAATGGAGACACTGCTGATTGATAAATGGAGACATCTGTCGTCTGCTTCACTTCCCCAAATGTCACTGTGGAACAATCATCAGCGACGTGACAGCAGTAGATGCCAAATTAGCCGATAGCGGCAGCAGCAGCAGGCAAGGTTGCAGAAGCCTAATGGTGGGGGGTGTGACCTCTGCAATCTTAATTACGCACCTCATGCGTTATTCCAAAACGCATGCAATGGTGCAGGGCCCACATCCAACACACAGTATACCAGCTTTAAAGATCCTGGTGCACTGACTGTCTGCGTCTCATCCACCGATGTTTTTGTATGGTGTTTCCGGACCCGAATGACTTCTGGATAATCCAAATGGACGAATGGCGAGCTTGCTCGCGCAGTCGCCACAGATGGTGTTGTCCTGCCCATCAGCCAGCGTCCTATCTGAGCTACCTACAGCACAAGCTGGAGGAGTCATTACAGAGCAAACGCATCCGGCTTTCCCAAGATAATGTGGAATCGTTTACATATCATCAATATGACTCAGGCATGGGATCTCTGATGATTTGTGGCCCCAATTGCCGAGGTCACCGATTAGTTGCCTGTCTACTTTTCACATTACTCTTCAAACAGAAATGGTCCTATTGAAAACTTTTTTTAAAATGAACAATTCTTACTGCAATTTTTATTCTCATTTCCCACAGTTCATTTGCAGGTTTTGCTGTGAGGAGACTGTAAAAGACCAGCAAGGATTATGACAACACCTTATTCATTACTCACTTTATTTTAAGAAGTTTTCGCATGTCAATGGTTTGATGTGATGTTGCTGTGAGATACATCTATAATTATGGTCCTTTGGAAAAGAAATTTGCATTTAATGTGGCATTTCTTCTCCCTCAAACAATTTTTAAAGTGGGCAGAGAAGTCAATTTTTTAATTTTTTTGGTCATTTAGCTGTGGAGATACGAGCATAATCATGGTCCTTTGAACAGAATGTGGCTTCTAAGTGGCATTTCTCCCTCAACAAAATTTAACAGTGTGCAGAAGTCATTTTTATAATTTTTTGGGTCATGCAGCTTTGAAAATCAGCAATTCAACAGGTTCCTATATAAAACAAAATGTTAGTTCTAACATACATATTGTTCTTCACAATTGTCCAAAGGGCTCAAAGGGTCATGCATTGAATTTTTGGAGCATTTTGCTTTGAAATTCAGCTATACAACAAGGTCCTATTATAAAAAAAATGTTGTTTCTAACAGACATCTGTTCTTCACAATTGTCCAAAGTGGCTCAAGGGTCCTGGCTTTGAATTTGGGGCATTTTCTTTGAAATGCAGCTATCTACTGTTTCCTAATATTAAAAAAATGTGTTTCTAACAGACATTTGTTCTTGCACAATTGTCAAGAGGGCTCAATAGGTGATGGTGCTGTCAGAAACAGGAATAGGTAGGACAATGTTTAATGACACATATTGAAATGACTTGTTTTATGCAAGATCTTAAAACAAAGCATCAATCCCTTTATTGAGACAATCCCATTTAATACAAATAAAAAAAGAAAACAAAGACAAGATGGATTCATCCTATTTAAAAATGTGTTTTTTCAAGAATTAAACTACAAAAAACCTTGCATGTACATAAATAGCTGGCAAAAAAAAAATCCTTCTGAATTGTACAAGTTAGGTACATGAAAACTTGACCAGATGTAGTTATAGTCAGAGACATGGGTAGTGGAGACGGACAGAGAACAAAGTACAGAGACAATTTCCTCCAGCCACGTTGAGTAAAATGAGAAAAAGCATGCCAAGAAAAAGGGCAACCTGGTGGAACAGGAGCGATAACCACCAGTATTTCCAAGGTGAAGCACAATGGTCCGCACTCATACGGAGGGACAAGCTCTACCCCCAGGTCTTGACTGTTAACTGATGAAGCTGGTGTTCTCACTCACACTTCCGCTTCCGCACTACTTGCATCATCACGACATTTTCGTTGCTGCGTCATCAGGTTCATTTTAAAACCTGTCGTGTTATAGATACGGCACGCCCAGCCTGGCTCTCACCGCAGACCTACTGTAACTCCGCCCGGGGTCATGCTGTGGCACAGGACAGGTAAAGTCAATGTCCAGTTCAACGAAAAGGTGGATTGACAAGAACTCCTTTTTCCGGCACTTTTTATCTTGGGTCAAGCAGGTTTGGGGCTCATGCTGCGGTCCAGGACACGATGATACGTCAATGTCCAGTGAAACTAAAATAGGTGGTTTGAAATGAACTCCTTTTTTCTGGCACTTTTAAATGTGGTAGTCATGCAGGTTTATGGGGCTCATGCTGCGTTCCATTACAGGGGATATTCTAATTCCAGTCAAGTAACATGATGTTCATTTTCATACTGCCTTCTGGCACTTTTTAATTTGTGGGTGTATGCCAGGTTTTTTAAAGGGTCCATGCTGTGGTGCAGACAGGGAAAGTGAATGGGTGTGTGTCTTATTTCTGTGGCTTTATAGCTAAGTGTTGTGCCTAAGATGTAGCATGTATCCATTTGACTGTTGGTGGATGTTAATACCAGCTTCCCCAGCCTTTTTTTGGGAGTAAGAATGAAGGTGTTGTTGCTCTCCCATAACCATAAATGGCATAGCTCATAATCGACCCTGCTCACTATCGAAAAACCTATCGATGGGCCTGACTACCGACAATCGACTATCGACCCGATGTCGATAAGCCCACGTAATCGCTCAATCACTAGTGATCATCAATGGGCAACGTTGCTATCCAAGTGAGTAACCCTAACCCGTAATTTTTCTCAAGCCTTTAAAGGGGATTAACCTCAACTATAAGGATTGCTTTTTAATCTTAAGAGCTTTGCAAAACAAGTCACTTTGCATATGTGTCCATTAACCATGTCCCTACCTATTCCCTAGATATCCCCTCTTGTATGGCCATAAGCTCCTCAGGTGATATAGCTACGAGACCTGTTCAGTCTCCGTCAGATATGGTTGCCAGGACTGTGTTGCTATAGCTAACAGACCTGTTCACAATCTCTCTGATATAGTCTGCCATCCTGGTTGCTATAGCTACAGGCCTGATTGATCTCCACCTGATAGGCTGCCCACACTGTCGCTATAGCTACACAACACCTGTTTTTGATCTAACCTTATACGCTGCCAGCACTGGGTCCGCTAATACTACAGACCTGGCTACTACTGCACCCTAGTAGACGCCAGTAAACCACCCCCTGAACTCACAATGAAACCAAGAAAACAGACAAGAAACAGGTAATATGAGTCAATGTAGTGAGACAACCCCCTTAACCCTAACACCTCCCAAACACCTTTTTAAAAAAATCCCTTCCCCCCTTAAAACATTACTGAGATTTTTTAAGGGTTGTTAAAGTTAAAGGGATTGTTTAGTAAAAAAAAAAATCCATTTGGGCCGGGGTGTTCCAAAAAAAGAAGAAAACTGATACTATCCTTACCTGTCCCCAGCCCCAAATCTCTCCTTCACTGTTTGCTCACACCGAGCTCATAGTTATCTGCTGCCCTCTCCACTTCTGGTTTCTGTACTGACATAGAAGAGAGGCTTGGTCTCCATTAACTTACAGGGAGTCAAGCCCTTCTGTCGGAACAAGAGCCTGGATGTCAAGAAAGAGTGGATCGCTGGCATCTTGAGATGAGGTGGCAAGGGACAGGTAGGTGATAATTTAGATTTTTTTTGTTTAATATATTATTTTTTTTTACTGAAACCTTTAAGATTTCAGGATGCTCAGGTTCAGAGGGATTTCTGATGCGCGTTACTTCCATTCCAACGACACTACCATTTTAGAGTTTTTTTCCTTCTGAGCATCCCTTGTTCAGTATGCTAAGCGTTGGGCTCAGAAATGGCGAAGATGATTGCACTTGTGCATTTCTCCCCCATTTCATATCTAAGGGAGCTACAATATAGCTAAGCCAATGTGCCTCGAGTATAACTAGAAACTGTAATAATTCAATGAACTGAGAGAGCTGTTGCAAGTGCGGACATCTCTCCGGTTCCAAAAAACAGTAGAAACGAGGATGTCAGCATAAAAAAATTCTATAATGTCGATCCGGAGTACAAAGAGGAGTCAGCACGTCTACACATTTTTTTCTATTGCATCTACTCCGTTCCAGGCTGGCTCATACTGAATATGCATATGGCTCAGAAAGGTTTTTTCAGAGGCAAAACCACATTAACAGAAAATGATGTGTGACCGAAGTAGCGCTGCATCAATTGCCCCGAGGAATGGTTTTACTACACTTCAAACACCAAAACAACTGTAAACCTTCATGCAACTGGAGCACTAGTGAACATCCCCTAACAACTCCTAAAAAACACAAAACCTCAACTAAATTTTTTATGTCCGACTTTACAACCAAAATATCGTTACATGCCAACCTGATTGAATCACTTTGTATTTCTGGGTCAAATTATACATTGACCCAAATCCAACACAATATTACCTGTTGATCAAAATCTAATCAAAATCTAATATGCAACAGTACGCAAAAGGGTGATTTAAAGCAGCTACAGTGAAGGAAATAATTTATTTGATCCTCTGCTGATGTGTCAGTTTCCCACTGACAAAGACAGGCAGCATTCTAGTTTTAAGGTAGTTAATTTCTAAAAACTCCAAGTCCGACAGACTCAAATTAATCAGACTCTAACCTCGACAACATGGGCAAGACCAAAGAGCTTTCTAAGGATGTCAGGGACAAGAGCATAGACCTGTACAAAGCTGGAATGGGCTACAGAACATAAGTAAGATGCTGTGTTAGAAGGAGACAACTGTGGGTGCAATAGAAAGAAAAAGGAAGGAATACAGAATGACTGGCATCGACCTCGATCTGGGCACCAGCAAAAATCTCACCTGTTGGGTTGAACTTGATCATGAGGAAGGTAAGAGATCAGCCTAAAACTACACAGGGGAACTTGTTAATGATCTCAAGGCAGCTGCGGACACAGTTACCACAAGAAACCTTTTGTAACACCTACGCCGAGTGGTTTAAAATCCTAGACACACAAAGTGCCCGCAGGTCCCCCTTCTCAAGAAGGCACATGATCAGCCATTCTGAAGTTTGACAATGAACACCTGGGTGAATTCTGTGAGTGATTGGGAGATGGTGCTGTGGTCAGAGGAGACAAAAAATTGGAGCTCGTTCAGCATTAACTCAACTGGCTGTGCATGGAGGAAGAGAAAGGCTGCCTATAACCCAAAGGACAACGTCCCACTGTCCAAGCATTGAAGTGATAAAAATGATTCGTTTTGGATTTTTTTCTCATGCTAATAAGCACAGACTACTTCACCACAAAATGGAGAATGATGCGAGCCCTGTACAGTAAAATCCTGATGACAACCTCCTCCTCCGCCAGGAAATTAAAAATGGGTCATAACTGTGTCTCCAGCAAACAATGACCCAAAACATACAGCCAAGGCAACAAAGGAGTGGCTCAAAAGAGCACATTATGGTCCAATGGAGTGGCCTACCAGTCCTCCAGACTTAATCCCATAGAAAACTTATGAGGAATTGAAGCTCTGTGTTTCCAAGAGACAGCCTCAAATCTTAATGATTTATAGTGATCTGCAAAGAGGAGTCAAACCAAAAATCCTCACTGACATTGCGCATACCTCATCATCAATTACAAAAAACGTCTGACTACTGCTGTGCTTGTCAACAATGTTAATGCCCACTATTATAAATATTGTTTGCCATAGGCATCAAAATACTTAATTCTCCACATGCAAAAAGCAAATAAAATGTATTAAGTTAATACAATGTTATTTTTCTGGATTTTATTTTAATGCAGGTAGCGAGTCGATTAGGAGCATCTAACTGTGTCTGAGAACCAATCTCTTAATGGTTGGTGGGGATCAAAAACTTATATCTCACTCAAAATGCCAAGTAAAATTTATATAATTGATACAATGTGATTTTCTGGTATTTTATTTTGGATATTCCATCCTCAATGTTAAAATTAACTTACCCCTAAAATTAATAGACATCAAGTCTTTGTCAGTGGGAAAACCTACAAAATCAGCAAGGGATCAAATAATTATTTCCATAACTATAAGTAGTTGTTCTAACATACTAAGCAGCTAATTGATGTGTTATGTAGGCCTGCAGCAGCAGAGGTGTATTATAAGTTCATGCAGCAGCTGAGTGTATTATGAGGTTCTGCAAGCAGCTGAGGTGAGAGAGATATTGTGAGCAGGTGCGGTGCAAGCTTGAGGTGTATTATGATGCTCCTGCAGCACTGTAGGTGTATTAGGTGCGCTTGCAGCACTGGGGTGTATTATAGGTTCTGCAGCAGATGAGGTGAATTATGAGGCTCTTCAGCACTGAGGTGTAAATGATGTTCTCAGTAGTTGATGAGTGGGATTATGAGGTTCTGCAGCAGCTGAGGTGTATTATAAAGTGTTCTGCACATCTGAGGTGTAATTATGAGGTTCTGCAGCAAAGCTGAGGTGAACTATGATGTTCTGCAGCAGTGAGGTGTATTATCGATGCTCTGCAGCAGCTGGGGTGGTATTATGAGGTTCTGCAGCAGCTGAGGTGTATTAGTGAGGCCTCTGCGCAGCTAGAGTGTAATTATGATGTTTCTGCAGTAGTTGAGGTGTGGTTATGAGGTTCTCAGCACTTGGGTGCCATTATGGTATAATGTGTAGACAGAAGTAAGGAATTTCTTTACAAGAATTGCAAAGAATTTTTCATGCCAGAAAACAAGATAAGCATCGCCGAAGTTCCTCCAGCTGATCTCTGAGTAAACTCATGTGGAATATTACCCATAATATTTTACACTCGAGAAGTCAATGGAAGATTGTGTAATTACTTATCCTATGTATTTAATATTCTAGAACCTATTGATAGGCATCTAGATCCTTCCTAACTGCTCCCTTGTTAATATCGTCTATCACGCCCGATAATCTGGTAAAAGAAATTGCGCTGTCAGGATGAGAAATGGTCCACGCTATTGTTCCCGGCAAAGTCATTATGTAATTAAGCTTTATAAACATGATTTCATGGAACGCACACCATGATAGAATTACAGCACATGCTGAATGAGCAATCACAATCCAGCGCGTATGTGAGGGCCACCAGCTCAGTCACAAAAAACAAAGTACCAGCCCAGCCATATGAGCACCATGGGGCCGTATGGAAGGAGAGCAGGAACACTACCTCACACCATGATAGAATGAGGTTCCCAAAAGTCACTCACTGGTGACCCATGAATCACACACAATGTGACATCCAATAGCACAACACATTATAGCTATGAAATTTGCATACAGATCCATAAGAACAATGGCGAACATGACGTACCAGCCACTTATGCTCCATAAATCACAGCATGTCTTGAGTATTGATGTAGCTCGATGGACATGTCACACCCTAGGAGAGGTCACATCATTTGGTTCCATGTTCATTTAGTCTTCTAGTGTATGCTGATTCCACAGCACTGGAAATCTAAGTAAAGTAAAAGCAAGCAAAATGTTGATGGAGAAGAAGTCCTTGCTCATAAGATCTTAACACACTACAGGAGAAAGGACCCTTGCCCCATAAGAGACTACAATCTCCAGGAGCGACGATGCCCCGCCCAAACAGACTATCATCAACAGAGAGAGGTCCTTGTTTCATAAGAGACTACCATCCAAAGAGAGAGTTCGTTGTACAAAACAGGATACTACCATCTACAGGAGAGAGGTCCTTGTCCATGAGACTATCATCTACAGGAGAGAGGTCCTTGCCCATAAGAGACTACAATCTACAGAATAGAAGTCCCTGCTTGTAAGAGCTTACACTCTGCAAGAGAGAGCTCCGCTTACATAAGAAAACTTACACACCATAGGAGGAGGTACCCTGCCCATAAGAGGACTACATCTACAGAAGAGAGGTCCTTCCCATTATAAACTACAATCTACAGGAGAGAGGACCCTGTCCATAAGAGACTAAGATCTACAGGAGGGAGATCCTTGCCCATAAGAGACTAAAATCTACAGGAAGAGGTTACCCTGGCCATAAGAGACAACAATCTACAGGAAGAGAGGTCATAGCCATAAGAGAACTGCCATCTAAAGGAGAGTAAGGTCCCATGGCCATAAGAACTACAATCTACATAAGATAAGCCCTGCTCTAAGAGCATACACTCAGCAAGAGAAGCTTCTGACCATAAACTTACAACACCATAAGAGAGAGAACCCGGCCATGAAGCAGTCTACAATCTTACAGAAGAGAGTCCTAGCCCATCATGAAACTACAATCTACAGGAAGAGACCCTGCCGCATAAGAGACGACAATCTACAAGAGAAGGTCCTTGCCCATAAAGACTACTATTACCGGAGAGGGTTCCTTGCCCATAAGATACTACTATGAACCAGGAGAGAGTGTCCCATTGGCCCAAAAGAACTACAATCTACAGAAGATAAGTCCCAGCACGTAAGAGCTTACACTCTGCCAAGAGAGAGCTCTCTGACCGTAAGGAAACTTACACTCCATAAGAGTAGTAAACCCTGCCCATAAAAGTCTACAATTCTACAGAAGATAGGGTCCTTGCCACAATAAACTACAATCTACAGAGAGAGGGACTCTGTACAAAGAGACTACAATCTACAAGAGAGATGTCCTGTCCATAAGAGACTACTATGTACCCGGAGAGAGGTCCCTTGCCCATAAGAGATACCATCACTGGAGAGAGGACTCCCTCCCATAAGAGACTACAATCTACAGGAAGAGACCCTGCCATAAGAAAACTACAATCTTACAGAACAAGTACCCAGCCCATAAGATACTGCAATCTACAGGAGCGATGGACCCTTCCCATAAAAGACTAACATCTACAGATAGGTCAGTGCCCATAAAGACTTACCAACTACAGAAGCAAGAAGGCCCTGGCCATAAGATACTACAATCTAATCTAAAGGAGAGAGGTCCCTAGTCCATAAAATACTACAATCTACAGGAGAGAGGACCCTGCCATTAGATACTACAATTTACATGAGAAGGGGCCCCTGCCCATAAAAGACTACATTCTACGTAAGAGAAGACCCTGCCACAAAGAGCTTACACTCTACATGAAGAGGTCCCTTGCCCACAAGAAACTGCAATATCAGGATATAGGAACCCCTGCCATAAGAGACAAAAATCTACAAAGAGAGGACCCTGTACATAAGAGAGCTACAATCTACACAGATAGCATGGATCTAGCCCATAAGAACCTACAATTACCGGAGAGAGGTCCGTTGCACCTAAGAGACTCACTATGGTACCAGAGAGAGGTTCTTGCCCATAAGAGACTACAATCTACAGAAATAAAGTCCCTGCTCGTTAGAGCTTACACTCTGCAAGAAGAGAGCTCTCTGATCATAAGAACTTTACACTCCATAATGAGAGAGAACCTGCCCATAAGAGTCTACAATCTACAAAAAGAGGTCCTGTGCCCACAAGAAACTACAATCAACAGGAGAGAGGACCTGCCCAGAAGAAGACTAAAATCTACAGGAGAGAGGTCCCTTGCACCATAAGAGAACTACTATGTACCGGAAGAGGTGCCTTGCTCCATAAGAGACTACCAACTACAGGAGAGAGGACCCTGCCCATAAGATACTACAATCTACAAGAGATATGACCCTGCCCCCATAAGATACTACAAACTACAGAAGAGAGTACCGCTGCCCATAAGATACTGCAATCTACAGGAGAGAGGACCCTGTCCATAAGAGACTACAATCTACAGGAGCGAGGACCCTTTCCATAACAGACTATCATCTACAGGAGAAGGTCCGTTCCCATAAGAGACTACAATCTACAGAAGAGAGGACCCTGCCCATAAGATACTACAATCTACAGGAGAGAGGGGACCCTGCCCTAAAATACTACAATCTACAGGATAGATAGGACCTTTCCATTAGATACTACAATTTACCAGAGAGGCACCCTGCCCATAAAGACAACTCAACAGAGAGAGAAGACCCTGCCCAATAAGAGCTTATACTCTACAGGATGAGAGTCCCTTGTCTAGTAAGACTTACACTCTACAACAGGGGCCTGTAACAAACCGGGGTAAGCAGTTGTTACAGCAGCTGCCCGGGGCCCATGCACTTAGGGGGCCCGCGTCAGCGACCTCCTCGTGGTTCGACTCCTATGCCCCCCGCTATTGAACCTATTAGTTCACTGCCGGCTGACGCCCTAAGCACCGCGGCCCGTGCGCTTCCTACCTCTGAATGCCCGGGCCCACCGTCCCGAGCGCACAAGGGCAGGACTGGCCCGTAATTCAGCCGAGCATAGCGGCTCCGCTCTGCTAATCAGCCTGCGTCCGGCCCACAGTGCTTGACTGTGGCAGCATGATGACGTTCACATCATCGCACGCCCCAGCCGAGCACAGACTGCCCGGAAGCCGAGTGGTAGCATCGAGGGAGCGAGAGACAGGTGATGAGTGATTTCTTAATTTTTTAAAATTAATGAAGCCCCCTGCCTGCCTAGGTATTGGCCCCTATAGCCTTGCCTGCCTATGTATTGGCCTCTACAGCCCTGTCTGCCTATGTATTGTCCCCTATAACCCTGCCTGCCTACATGTATTGACCCTATAGCCTTGCCTGCCTATGTAATGGCCCCTATAGCCCTGCTGCCTATGTAATTGGGCCCATATAGCACTGACAGCAAGTATTGTCCCCTATAGCTCTTGACATGCCTATATATTGGCCCCTATAGCCTGTCTCCTATGTATTGGCCCCTATAGTTCCTGCTGCCTATTTATTGTCCCTATACCCCGCCAGCCTGTATATTGGCCCTATAGCCCAGCCTTCTATGTATTGGCCCCTATAGCCCTCCTGCCAATGTATTGCTCCTATATGCCCTACCTGTCTATGTATTGGCCCCTAAAGCCCTGCCCTGCCTATGTATTGACCACTAAGCCTGCTGCCTATATATACGAATCGTAGCCTCCTCAAAGCCCTGCCTGCCTATAAAATGGCCCCAATAGCCCTGCCTTGCCTATATATTAAGTCCCCTATAGCCCTGCCTTCCTATATACATGACCTTATAGCCCTGCTCTGCCTAATCCTAGCCCTTATAGCATCCTGCTCTTCCTGCCTACATTTAGCCCTTTGAGCTCTGCCTTCCCTAAATATAGCCCCCTATAGCCCTGCCTGACTTATATAACCCTATAGCCCCCAAAGCCCTGCCTACCCTATATATAGCCCCCCCAAACCCTGCCTGCCTATATATAGCTTTCCCAAAGCCCTGCTCCTAATATATGGCTCTATAGCCAACCCTATGCCAGCTACCATGCCTATATATATGGCCCTAAAAACTTTCCAAAGCCCTACCCTTATATATGGCCCAAAAAGCCTAACCCTATGCCCTGCCTGCCTGTATGGGCCCCTATAACCTACTCTAAGCCCTTGACTGCCTCTATGGGGACCACTAAAGCCTACCCTATTCCCCTTCCTACTTAAGGGGCCCATATAGCCTAACACCTAAGCCCAGCCTTCCTACAATACAGTAAATGGCTCCTCTAGCTACCTAAACTCTTCCTTTCCTACCTATTTTGCCTATACCCTGCCTGTCTATCTATATGGGGCCCTAAAGGCTACCTAAACCCCTGCCTGCCTAAATTGGACCCCTTATACCTGGAGGCAGGGAGGGAGTGCAGGCAAAAGTCAGAATCTCTAAAATTTGTTGTCTAAAATGCTCCAGGAACAAGTGGCCGGAGAAGTCATTATGTGGTCTGGACCGAATGCAGAACAAGAGGGAAAGTCAAACGACTCACAGCGAAGCGTCACCTGTGAGGCACACGTGTACCGCACTGAAAATCACATATGTCTGCAGCACCTGTGTACACATGTTGTTTAACCACTAAAAGGTCACTGTATGGAGTTATATACAGGCTGCAGAGCCCGAGTACACTGTATATACCTACCTTTTATATGGTCACTGTATGGAGGTAATATAACAGTCACAAGCCTTGATACAACTATATATACCACTGTAATGGTCACTATAGGGCGGTACAATTGGTCTTTGTTGTACTGATCAGTAATAGTGTAGGTGTATTATTCAGTCACTTTGTGGTCATTTTCTGGAGGTATAATCATGTTCCTATGAATTAGCGTTATTAGTACTGTTGGTCCTTGGTATAGTGGATTTGTTTGGTAGCAGTATGATCGGTGATATGTATGTTGAGTATTTGCCCCTTGTTTATCTACAAATCTAACAGCATGTCCGGTAAATGTTCATGTCGGGGGTGGGCATCCAAAAGTTTGCTTTGGGCCCAGGCTTCTCCTAGTTAACGCCCTGCTCTACATGATAAAGGTCCCTGTCAAAGAGCTTGCAATCTACAGACGAGAAGGACCCTTTCAATAAGAGCTTTACTAGAAGAGAGGACCATATCCATAAGATCTTACACTGTACATAGAGGCATACTGTACCTGCACCTTAAAAAACATACTTTCAAAAAACTAAAAAAATGAAAAGAAATAGGAGGGAGGAACACATTAAACGGTGGGTGCTATTTTTGCCCAGTGTCCGCCCCCTCAGAATGAACAAGGAAATATGAATTAAATGGGTCTGTGTCTCAACCCTGTTTCACAGAGCCACAGCCAGCTCAGATTTACATTTCCCATTCCAGGCTGTGGTGGTTCTAACAGCAGTGACAGACATTTACAAATCTCTCTAATCCTGTTCCAGTGACATAAGTGCAATATGTTTTATAATCACTAACCGGGCCACAACATGGACAAGAGCGGAGCAATGTCTGGAACAAAGCAGTCCATGGTTCATCTAATCTCATACATAATAATTCAACAAATTTTTGAAATTATCCAATGTAGAGACCAATAATTTACATCTAACCTAAAAATTTAAGTTACTTTCCAAATTACCTTGAATCACAATTATTATGACCATTCATTTTATAAGCAGAGAAACTGCGTGTTATGCGCTCGACAGCACCTAGATGGCTGTAATAGAGTTCAATAATGTCCTGGTAGGTTGACACAGGTGTCCCAGGAGCTAACTGCAACCCCTCCACAGCTGCTGGTATACATAGAGCCAATAACCCACCAATCGAGGGCACCCAAAAGGCTCAATTAGGGACAGATAGTACTTGGAAGTTTGGTCCTGCTCTTCAACAATGTTGGAATTGGTAGCCTGTGAAAATTAGTGTCGTATAGGATGTTATGGATCTGCATGGATTGGTTCATACCCAGATGGGGTAAGGATCCCTCCACAAGGATGAGTGACCCATAAAAGGGCCTTGAATTCCTGCAGATGCAGCTTGTTTAGCAGACATCTATCCTGCTACGGAGGCCATACACAGTAGGGTGACAGATGTGCAGTGACATCCTTCTGCCTCCGGGCTCATACACTGTATGGATAGCAGTGGTGCAGTGACATTCGTCTGCTTCCAGGTCCATACACAATAGGGTTAGCAGAGTTGCCATTACCATCCGTCTGCTCCGGGTCGGTCCATACACAGTATGGGTTATGCAAGGTGCAGTGTGACATCCAGTCAGCTCCGGGCCCATACACAGTAGGGTAAAGCAGAGTGCAGTGACATCCGACTGCTCCGGGGCCCCATACACATTAGAGTAGCAGAGGACAGTGACATCCATCTACTCCGGGCGCCATATAATACAGTAGGGGTAGCAGAGGTGCAGTGACATCCAAC
The DNA here is from genome assembly GCA_025379985.1 of Phyllomedusa bahiana. Classification (NCBI taxonomy): domain Eukaryota; kingdom Metazoa; phylum Chordata; class Amphibia; order Anura; family Hylidae; genus Phyllomedusa; species Phyllomedusa bahiana. The sequence continues at coordinate 55,537 of JAODAL010010884.1, forward strand.
TGCTACAGGGGCCCATTCACAGTAGGGATTACAGAGGTGCAGTGACATCCGTCTGCCTCCGGGGGCCCCATACACAGTAGGTAAGCATAGTGCAGTGACATCAGTCTGCTTCCGGGGCCCATTCAAGTAGTGGATAGCAAGGTGCAGTGACATCCGTCTGCACCCGTGCCCCATACACATATGTTTAGCAAGGTGCATTGACAATCTCGTCTGCTCCAGGGTCCCCATACACATTAGTTAGTAGAGGTGCAGTGACATCCCGCCTGCCAGGCCCCATACACCTTAGGGTTAGCAGAGCTGCAGTGACATCCGTCTGCTCTGTGGCCCATACACAGTAGGATTAGCAGAGCAGCAAGTGACATCCGTCCTGCTCTGGGCCCCATACACAGAAGTTAGCAGAGTGCAGTGACATCCGTCTGCTCTGCGGGCCCCCTCACACAGTAGGTTAGCAGAGGATGGCAGTGATATCCCATCTGCTCTGGTGCCCAATAAACAGTAGGGTTAGCAGAGGTGCAATGACATCAGGCTCCATATGCTGGAGGTTTGCGTGATGTTGTTAGACACATCTTGGTCGCCAACTTGTCATTTTGGTGGAGAGCTTCTCCACTGTAGCGTCCCTCTGCTGTTGCGCACCTTCATAGTCAATGTTCATCTCGCACATCAATGGTGCTACAGCTCTCCAGTTTCCATATTGCTTATTCACAAATGAAGCCATTTTGTCCACTCACTATACACTTTCATCACAGCAGCCGCCAACAAATTCACAAACTTCGCAGTCTCAGAAGTACCACCACACTGTTGCCCCGAAAGCCAATAATCATCCATATAATGCAACTCTGATAAATCACCCCCTTTATAACCCATGACAGCAACAAGGATTTGTATGCAGACAGCCTATTACACCCTACATACCCACCAAGCCAGCTCACCACATGGACTTCCTTCATTAGTACCATGCTGCGCTTCCATATGTAGGAGTGTCAGAATAATGTTGACTGCACTGTGTATGTACACATTGCAGGTAAGGACTCATGTATGTATTATATATACCTAATTCCTGCTATACCTATTGTAGCCCTAACATGGGAACAATCCCTATCTGGCATCAACAGAGCACTGATGTTGCCTTATAATATAATAACCCAGAGCAAAGAAAAAAAAATTGACCCTAAAACTATAAGAAAAACAATATATGAGTGAATTTCTGGCAACTAACCCAATGTGTGGACACTGATAAAGTGCAGGGACAATAGGGACAATCCTCCCATGTCAGCTGAATCTGAATAATCGTCGGAGAGAGGTACAGTACAAGAGTACATCGAAAACAAAATTACATTTTTCCTTTTGCATTTATCCTGTTCTCTCTCATGGCCCCGTCTGCAACCTCAAATGAGGCCATCAAACTTTACAATCTGGATCTGCAAACTATCTGCAAAACTATCTAAATGTGTATGTTTTGTGCTAGTAATTTAGTCAACTCACAGATGCACAAAAACAAACAAAAATGCGTGTATTAAAACTTAGCTTTTAATAAATAAAGTAAAAGATGGAACATTCAAAAAACAAATGAAAAGTCCTAAAAGAGAAGCGTATATTGAAAGGGGGCAAAATAAACACCTACTAAAAGCACTAACAACTACCTCAACTAACAAAACAGGGCAATCGCCCTGAAAAGGGCGTTCCAAGTTAGGAACCTGGCCCTACAATAAACTCACCCTTACACTATCAAACTTCACGTCCCAACATGTTTTGATACCCAAAAACATCACCTCAGGGGACAGATAAGGGGAATACAATAAGATCAAGAATAAATTAAAGGACTAAAGAGTTTTCATTTTTGGTTTATTCTTGATCTTATTGTATTCCCCTTATCTGTCCCCTGAGGTATTTTTTGGGTTCAAAAACATGTTGGACGTGAAGTTTTGATAGTGTAATAGGTCTGAGTTTAATTGTAGGGCCAGGTTCCGTAACAGGACGCCTTATTCAGGGCGATGCCCTGTTTTGTTAGAGAGGTAGTGTAGTGCCTTAAGTAGGTGGTTTATTTTTGCCCCCTTTCCAATATACCCATCCTCTTTTATGACCTTTTCAATGTTTTTTGTAATGTTTTCCCATCTTTTAACTATATTTATTAAAAGCTTAAGTTTTAGATACCCGCATTTTGGTTGATTTTTTTGCATCTTGATTTGCCTAAAATACTAGCATCAAAACATACACACTTTAGAATATGTTTTTTTGCAGATGTATGCAGATCCAGATTGTAAAGATTGATGCCTCATTTGCCAGGTTGCAAGGACGGGCCATGAGAGAGAACAGAAAATGCAAAAGGAAAAATGTAATTTTGTTTTCGATGTACCTTGTACTGTACCTTCACTCCGACCGATTATCAGAATCACTGACATGGGAACTTGATTGTCCTATTGACCAGACACTTTATCAGTGTCCCACACATTGGGTTTAGTTTCCAGAAATTACTAAATATTGATTATTCCTTTATAAATTTCGGTCCTATTTTTTTTCTTCGCTCAGGGTTTTAATTTATAAGCAAATCAGTGCTCAGTATGATGCCAGATAGGGAATGTTCCCACTGTTAGGGCTACATAGGTATAGCAGGAATTCAGGTATATCTAATACATACCTGATCCTTACCTGCACAGTGTAACATACACAGTTCAGTCACAATATTCTGACCACTCCTACATCTGACAGGCAGCAGCAATTTACTCCATGAAGGAAGTCCCATGTGGTGATCTGGCTTGGTGGTAGTAAGGGGTGTAATATGGCTGTCTGGCATACAAATCCCTTGTTGCCAGTCATGGTAAAAGGTGGATGAATTATCAGAGTTGCATAATGGATGATTATTGGCTTTCGGGCAACAGGGTGGTGGTATTTTTCTTCTGAGACTGCGAAGTTTGAGAATTGTTTGGCAGCTGCTGAGATGAAAGGTATAGTGAGTGGACAAATGGCATCATTGTGAATAAGCAATATGGAAAAAGGAGATCGTACGCACCATTGATGACAGATGAACATTGACTATGAAGGTGCGCAACAGCAGAGGGCACGCTTACAGTGGAGAAGCTCTCCACCAAAATACCCAGTTGGCGACAGATTGTCTAAACACAACAGCAAACCCTCCAGCAAATGAGCCTGATGTCATTGCACCTCTTCTAACCCACTGTATAATGTGCACCGAGCAGAAGGTAAATCACAGCACCACTGCAAACCTTACTGTGAATGGGGCTCCAGGAGCAGACGGAAGTCACTGCACTCTGCTAACCCTACCTGTGTATTGGCCCCAGAAGCAGACGGATGTCACTGCAGCTCTGCTGGATCCCCCTACTGTGTATGGGGCCCCAGAGCAACGATGTCACTGCAGCTTCCTTCAATCCCTAAGGTGTATGGGGCCCTGGGCAGGTACACGGATGTCACTGCACACTACTAACCCTACTGTGTATGGGGACCTGAGCAGACGGATGTCACTGCACCTCTGCTAACCCTACGTTATGGGGCACGGGAGCAGTCGGATGTCACTTGCACCACTGCTAACCCTACTTGAATTGGGGCCCCGGAGCAGACTGATGTCACTGCACCTCTGCTAACCCTACTGTGTAAGGGCCCCCGGAGCATACGGATGTCACTCACACTCTGCTAATCCTACTGTGAAGGGCCCCAGAGCAGTTGGATGTCACTGCACCTCAGCTAACCCTACTGTATAAGGCGCCCCTGGAGTAGAAGGCTGCACAGCTCCTCTGCTATCCCTACTGTGTCATGGGGCCCCGGAGCAGACGGATGTCACTGCACCTCTGCAACCTACTGTGTAAGGGCCCCGGAGCAGATGGATGTCACTGCACCTCTGCTAACCCTACTGTGTATGGGACCGACCCCGGAGCAGACGGATGTCACTGCAACTCTGCTAACCCTATTGTGTATGGACCCTGGAGCAGACGAATGTCACTGCACCACTTGCTATCCCTACAGTGTATGGAGCCCGGAGCAGACGGATGTCACTGCACCTCTGCTCACCCTACTGTGTATGGGGCCCTGGAGCAGATAGATGTCTGCTAAACAAGCTGCATCTGCAGAAATCAAGGCCTTTTATGGGTCACTCATCCATGTGGAGGGCATCCTTACCCCATCTGGGTATGAACCCATCCTTTCAGATCCCATACACCTATACACACTAATTTTCACACGGCTACCAATGTCCAACATTGGTTGGAAGAGCAGGACCAAAACTTCCAAGTACTACTCTGTCCCTAATTTGAGCTTTAATGGAGCCCCACGATGTGGAATGGCTCAATGTATACAGCACTGTTGTAGCAGTTACTCAAAACACCTGTACCACCACCAGGACATTATTGACTCTATACAGCCATCGAGGTGCAGACCGAGCAGCATACCGCAGTTTCTCTGCATAAAAACTGATTTTGGCATAAGTAATGAGAATCAGGTAATTTGTAAAGTAACTTAAATTTTTTAGGTTAGATGTACAATTATGTCTACTTGGATAATTTTCAAACTTTTTTGATTATAGATGTATGAGATTAGATGAACATGGCTGCTTTGTTCCAGACATTGCTCCGCTCTTGTTCCATGGGTTGTGCCCGGTAGAGATTATAAACATATTGCACTATGTCACTGTAACAGGATAGCAGAGCAGTAATGTCTGTCCACTGCTGTATAACCACCCAAGCCTGAATGTGAAATTAAATCTTAAGCTGGCTTTGGCTCTGTGAAACAGTGTTGTGACAATACCCATTAATTAAAAATTCCCTTGTCATTCTGAGGCCGGACACCTGTGGCCAAAATGCAACCACCTGTCTAATGTGTTCCACCTCCTAATCTATTACGAAAGTATGGTTATAAGTGCATGTTACAGTATGCCTCTACTGTACAGTGTACATCTATGGATATGGTCCTCTCTTCTTGTAAGCCTCTTATTGAAAGGGTCCCTCTCGGTTCTTGTAGATTTGCAAGCTCTTATGACCAGGGACCTTATATCAAGAAGAGCAGGGCGTAACTATAGAAGCCAGGGCCCAAAGCAAACTTTGGATGCCCACCTCCCCGACCATGAACATTTACCAGGACATGCATTAGATATGTAGATAATACAAGTGGCAAATACCTCACCAAACATATCACCATCAACACCTGCTACCAAACAAATCCACTATACCAAGACCAACATACTAATCAACGCAACAACATAGAACCTGATAACTCCAGAACATGACCACAAAGTGACTGAATAAAACCCCTACACAATTACTGATCAGTACACAAAGACCAATAGGTACCGCCCTATAGTGACATACAGTGGTATATACTAAGTGTACACAGGCTCGGCAGACTGTATATTACCGCCATACAGTGACCATATATTGGTATATACCAGTGAAGCACCGGCTCTGCAGACTGTATATAACTCCATAACAGTGACCATATAGTGGTAAACTCCAGTGTACATAGGCTCTGCAGACATATGTGAAAACAGTGCGGTTAACATCTTGTTCTCACATGGACGCTCGCGATGAGTCGTTGTACTTTCCTCTTGTTCATGCATTCGGTCCATACCACCAAAATGACTACTCCGGCACTTGATCCTGAGATTTATACACAAATATCTTAGAATTACTGACTTTTTGCAGCACCTCGCCACCCAGCCTCCCAGGCTATAAGGGGTCCATTTAGGCAGGCAGGGTTTACGGTAGCTATAGGCCCCATATAGATAGACAGGCAGGGTAAGGGTGCCATATAGGTAGGAAGGCATAGTTAGGAAGCTAGAGGGGCCATATACTGTATGTGGAATGCATGGCTTTAGGGTAGGCTTATATGGGGCCCCATACAGGTAGGAAAGGGAATAGGGTAGGCAATAGGGTCCCCATATAGGCAGACAGTGCTAATAGTAGGTTTAAAGGTGTCCCCGATACAGTCAGGCAAGTGCAAGGTTATCAATAGTGGGCCATATAAAGGTAGGGCTTAGGATATTTTATAGGGGCCATATATATATGCAGCTAGGGCATAGGCTAGGCTATAGGGGCCAAATATTGGCAGGCGCAGGGCTTTGGGAAAGCTATCTATATAGGCATGGCAGGGATTTGGGTGTGGCTAATATAGGTATGCAGGGCTTGGGGGTATATGGGTTATATATAGGCATGCAGGGCTATAGGGTATATATAGGAAGCAGAGCCTCAAAGGGCATAATTGTAGGCAGTCAGAGCTATAAGGGCTAGATATATGGCAGGCAGGGCTATAAGGTTCAAGTAAATAGGAAGGCAGGGCTAAAGGGGACAATATATAGGCAGGCCGGGCATAGGGCCAAATATATTAGGCATGCAGTGCTTTGAGGAGGCTAACAGATACAATATATAGTCATGCATGGCTATAGTAGGTCAATACATATGCAGGCAGGCTATAGGGGCCCAATACATAGACCAGGAAGGGCTATAGGAGCATACATAGGCAGGAGGGCTAATAGTGGCCAATACATAGACAGGCAGGGCATTATAGGGGCCAATCTACATGCAGGCGGGGCTATAGGGGACAAAATACATAGGCAGGCAGGAACTATAGGGGCAATACCATAGCAGACAGGGCTATATTGCCAAAAATATAGGCATTCCAGAGCTTATAGGGATCAATACTAGCAGTCATGCAATATGGGCCAATACATAGGCAGGGCAGGGCTATAGGGGCCAAACCTAGCAGTCAAGGCTATAGGGGCCAAATACATAGCAGCAGGGTATATGGTGACAAAACCATAGGCAGACAGGGCTGTAGAGGCCAGATACATAGGCCAGGCAAGGCTATAGGCCAATACCTATGCAGGCAGGGCTTCATTAATATTAAAAAATAAGAAAACACTCACACACCTGTCCGGTCTCGACTCCCTCGATGCTACCAACACCGGCGATTCGCGTGGCAGTCTGTGCTCGGCAGGGGCCTTCGATGAAGGGTGACGTCATCATTGCAGCCCGACTTCAAGTCACTGGGCCGACGCAGGCTGAATACAGAGCGGAGCCGCTCTGCTCTGGCCTAATACCGCCAGTCCGCCCTGAGCCTCGGGCCGGAGGGCCCGGCATTCAGAGGTAGGAAAGCGCCGGGCCACGGAGCATAGCGTCAGCCGGCAGTGAACTAATAGGTTCACTAGCGGCGGGCATAGGAGTCGAACCACCGAGGTAGCAGACGCCGGGCCCCCAAAGAGCATGGGCCCCCGGGGCAGCTGCACAACTGCTACCCCGGTAGTTACAGCCCCTGATGTAGAGTGTAAGATCTTACAGCAAGGACCTCTCTCACTGTAGAGTATTAAGCTCTTATGGGGCAGGGTCTTCCCTCTTCTGTAGAATGTTTCTTTTATGGGCAGGGAGCCCTCTCCTGTAAATTGTAGTAGTCTAATGGACAGGGTCCTCCTCTCTGTAGATTGTAGTATTTTTATGGCAGGGTCCGCTCTCCTGTAGATGTAGTATCTTAATGGCAGGGTCCTCTCCTTCTGTAGATTGTAGAACACTTATGGAACGGACCTTCTCCTGTAGATGATAGTCTGTTTATGGAAAGGGTCCTCGCTCCTGTAATAGTAGTACTCTTATGTACAGGTCCTCCTCTCCTGTAGATGCAGTATCTTATGGGCAGGGGTCCTCTCTTCCTTGTAGATTGTAGAATCTTATGGGCAGGGTCCTCTCTCTTGTAGATTTGTTATCTTATGGGCAGGGTCACTCTCTCCTGTAGATGGTAAGTCCTTCTTAAGGCAAGGACCTCTCTCCGGTACATAGTAGTTCTCTTATGGCAAGGACCTCTCTCCAGTAGATTTTTATTCTCTTATGGGCTAGGGTCCTCTCTCAGTAGTTGTAGTATCTTGTGGGCAAGGACTCTTTTCTGTACGATTGTAGAACTCTATGGGCAGGATCTCTCTCTTATGGAGTGAATGTCTTATGATCAGAGAGCTCTCTCTTGCAGAGTGTAAGCTCTAACGAGCAGGGACTTATCTTCTGTAGATTGTAGTCTCTTATGGGCAAGGACCTCTCTCCGGTACATAGTAGTCTCTTATGGGCAAGGACCTCTCTCCGGTACATAGTAGACCTCTAAGGGCCAAGGACCTCTCTCTTGTAGAATTGTATCCTCTTATGTACAAAGGGTCCTCTCATCTTGTAGATTTTAGGTTCTCTCATGGGCAGGGTCCACTCTCCTGTATATTGCAGTTACTTGTGGGCAGGACCTCCTCTCCTGTAGAGAGTAAGCTCTTATGGGCAGGGTCCTTCTCTTCTTAGAATGTAGACTTTTATGGGCAGTGGGCCCCTCTCCTGTAAAATTGGTAGTATCTAATATAGACAGGGTCCTCTCTCCTGTAATGAGTATATTTTATTGGACAGGGACCTCTCTCCTGTAGATTGTAGTATCTTATGGGCAGGTCCTCTCTTCTGTGATGTAGTCTCTTATGGGCACTGACCTTTCTCCTGTAGATGATAGTCTGTTGATGGGAAGGGTCCTCCGCATCCTGTAGATTGCATATCATATGGCAGGGACCTCTGTTTCTGTAGATTGTAGTATCTTCTGGCAGGGTCCTCTCTCCCTGAAATTGTAGTACCTTATGGGCAGGGTCTCTCTCTCCTGTTAGATGGTAGTCCTCTTATGGGCAAGGACCTCTCTCCGGTAATATAGATAGTCTCTTATGGACAAGGACCTCTCACTTGTAGATTGTAGTCTCCTATACAGAGTCCTCTCTCCTGTTGATTGTAGTTTCTTGTGGGCAAGGACCTCTTCTTCTTGTCAGTATTGTAGACTCTTATGGGCAGGTCTCTCTCTTATGGAGTGTAAGTTCTTACGGACAGAGAGCTCTCTCTTGCAGAGTGTAACTCTTACTAGCAGGGACATATCTCTGTAGATTGTAGTCTCTTATGGCCCAAGGACCTGCTCTCCGGTACACTAGTAGTCTCTTATGGTCAAGGACCTCTCTCCGGTAACATAGAGTCCTTATGGGCAAGGACCTCTCTTCTGTAGATTGTGTCTCTTATGGGCAGTGGTCCTCTCTCCTGTAGATTGTAGTTTTCTTGTGGCAAGGACCTCTCTTCTTTATATTGGAGACCTCTTATGGGCAGTTCTCGGTGGGTTCAGTGGGTGGAGTAGGGGGTCCACTCTTATGGAGTGTTAGTTCTATGGACCAGAGATCTTCTCTCTTGCAGAGTGTAAGCTCTACGAGCAGGGACTTATCTTATTAGATTGTAGTCCTCTTAAGGCCAGGACCTCACTCCTTTAGATTGCAAGCTCTTATGGGCACATGACCTCTCTCCTGAAGATTGTAGTCTCCTTATGGCAGGGTACCTCCTCCTGTAATACTTAGACTCCTTATGGGCAATGATCTCCCCCTGTAGATCTTAGACTCTTATGACAGGTCCCACTCTCCTGTAGATTGGTAGTATATATGGGCAAGGACCTCTCTTCTGTAGATTGTAGTCTCCTTATGGCAGGGTCCTCCTCTCCTATGGAGTGGAAAGTTCTTATGGTAAGGACTCTCTCTTGCAGAGTGTAGAGCTCTTACAAGCAGGGACTTCTATTCTGTAGATTGTAGTCTCTTATGGGCAAGGACCTCTCTCCTGTAGATGATAGTCTCATGGACAAGGACCTCTCTCCTGTAGATGGTAGTATCCTATGAACAACGACCTCTCTCCTGTAGATGGTAGTCTCTTATGAACAAGGACCTCTCTCCTGTAGATGATAGTCTGTTATGGGCGGCATCGTCGCTCCTTAGATTGTAGTCACTATGGGCAGGGTCCTATCTCCTGTAGTGTGTAAAGATCTTATGAGCAAGACTTCTCCTCCATCCACATTTGCTTGCTTTTACTTACTTAGATTTCCAGAGCTGTGGAATCAGCAATACCACTAAAGACAAAAGGAACATTGGAACCAATGATGTGACCTCTCCTAGGGTGTGACATGTCCATCGAGCTCCATCAATCACTCAAGACTCTGCTGTGATTTATGGAGCATAAGTGGCTGAACGTTCATGTTCGCCCATTGGTTCTTATGGCTGAATGCAAATTTCATAGCTAAATGTGTTGTGCCTATAGGATGTCACATTGTGTGTGATTCATGGTCACCAGTGAGTGACTTTGGGAACCTCATCTATCATGGTGTGAGGAGTGTCCTGCTCTCCATCCATCAGGCCCCATGGTGTATGGTGGGCTCGGTACTTTGATATTTGTGACTGAGCTGTGGCCCTCACATAGCGCTGGAGTGATTGCTCATTCAGCATGTGCTGTAATTCTATCATGGTGTGCTTACCCATGAAATCATGTTTATAAAGCTTAATTACATAATGGATTTGCCGGGAACAAGCGTGACCATTTCTCATCCTGACAGCGCAATTTCTTTACAGATTATCGGGATGATAGACGATATTAACAAGGGAGCAGTTAGGAAGGATCTAGATGCCTATCAATAGGTTCTAGAATATAAATACATAGGATAATAATTACACAATCTTCCATTGACATCTCAGTAAATATTATGAGTAATATCCCACATGAGTTTACTCAGAGATCAGCTGGAGGACTTCGGCGCTGCTTAACTTTTTTCTGCATGAAAAATTCTTTGCAAATCTTGTACAGAAAATTCCTTTACTTCTGTCAACCACATAATACCATAATGTGCACCCAAGCTGCTGCAGAACCTCATAATCCACACCTCAACTACTGCAGAACATCATAATACCTCAGCTGCTGCAGAGCCTCATAATACACCTCAGCTGCTGCAGAACCTCATAATACACCCCAGCTGCTGCAGAGCATCATAATACACCTCAGCTGCTGCAGAACCTCATAGAACATACATCAGCTGCTGCAGAACCTCATAAATACACCTCAGCTGCTGCAGAACCTTATAATACACCTCAGCTGCGAACCTCATAATCCACACCTCAACTACTGCAGAACATCATAATACACCTCAGCTGCTGCAGAGCCTCATAATACACCTCATCTGCTGCAGAACCTCATAATACACCCCAGCTGCTGCAGAGCCACATAATACACCTCAGCTGCTGCAGAGCATCATAATACACCTCAGCTGCTGCAGAACCTCATAAAACACCTCAGCTGCTGCAGAACCTCATAATACACCTCAGCTGCTGCAGAACCTTATAATACACCTCAGCTGCTGCAGAGCCTCATAACACATTCATTAGCTGCTATAGTATGTTAGAACACTACTTATAGTGAAGGAAATAATTATTTGATCCCTTGCTGATTTTGTAGGTTTGCCCACTGACAAAGACATGAACTGTCTATAATTTTAGGGGTAAGTTAATTTTAACATTGAGAGATAGAATATCCAAAATAAAATCCAGAAAATCACATTGTATCAATTATATAAATTTATTTGCATTTTGCAGTGAGAAATAAGTATTTGATCCCCCACCAACCATTAAGAGATCTGGTTCCTACAGACCAGTTAGATGCTCCTAATCAACTCGCTACCTGCATAAAATAAAATCCAGAAAATCACATTGTATAAATTAATACATTTATTTGCATTTTGCAGTGAGAAATAAGTATTTGATCCCTATGGCAAACAATATTTAATACTTAGTGGCAAAACCATTGTTGACAAGCACAGCAGTCAGACGTTTTTTGTAATTGATGATGAGGTATGCGCACATGTCAGGAGGAATTTTGGTTGACTCCTCTTTGCAGATCATCTATAAATCATTAAGATTTTGAGGCTGTCTCTTGGAAACACAGAGCTTCAATTCCCTCCATAAGTTTTCTATGGGATTAAAGTCTGGAGACTGGCTAGGCCACTCCATGACCATAATGTGCTTCCTTTTGAGCCACTCATTTGTTGCCTTGGCTGTATGTTTTGGGTCATTGTCTTGCTGGAAGACCCAGTTATGACCCATTTTTAATGTCCTGGCGGAGGGAAGGAGGTTGTCACTCAGGATTTTACAGTACATGGCTCCATCCATTCTCCCATTTATGTGGTGAAGTAGTCCTGTGCTCTTAGCAGAGAAAAAATCCCAAAACATCATGTTTCCACTTCCATGCTTGACAGTGGGGACGTTGTCCTTTGGGTTATAGGCAGCCTTTCTCTTCCTCCAAGCACAGCCAGTTGAGTTAATGCTGAAGAGCTCAATTTTTGTCTCCTCTGACCACAGCACCATCTCCCAATCACTCACAGAATCACCCAGGTGTTCATTGACAAACTTCAGACAGGCCTGCACATGTGCCTTCTTGAGAAGGGGGACCTTGCGGGCCCTGCAGGATTTTAAACCACTACGGCGTAAGGTGTTACCAAAGGTTTTCTTGGGAACTGTATCCGCAGCTGCCTTGAGATCATTAACAAGTTCCCCTGTGTAGTTTTAGGCTGATCTCTTACCTTCCTCATGATCAAGATCACCCCACGAGGTGAGATTTTGCATGGTGCCCCAGATCGATGTCGATTGACAGTCATTCTGTATTCCTTCCTTTTTCTTACTATTGCACCAACAGTTGTCTCCTTCTCACCCAGCATCTTACTTATGGTTCTGTAGCCCATTCCAGCTTTGTACAGGTCTATGATCTTGTCCCTGACATCCTTAGAAAGCTCTTTGGTCTTGCCCATGTTGTCGAGGTTAGAGTCTGATTAATTGAGTCTGTGGACAGGAGTCTTTTAGAATTAACCTACCCTTAAAACTAGACTGCTCCTGTCTTTGTCAGTGGGAAAACTTACACAATCAGCAAGGGATCAAATAATTATTTCCTTCACTGTAGCTGCTTTAAATCCTTATGAGTACTGTTGCATATTAGATTTTGATTAGATTTGATCACAGGTAATATTGTGTTTTGGATTTAGGTCAATGTCTAATTTGACCCAAATCCAAGTGATTCAATTCAGGTTGGCCTGAAACGATTTTTGGTGTAAATTGACAAAAAAAATTAGTTGAGGTTAGAGTTTTTTAGGAGTTGTTAGGGGATGTTCCACAGTGCTCCAGTTGCATGAAGGTATACAGTAGTTTTTGGGGTTTGCAGTGTAGTAAAATCCCTTCCTCGGGGCAATTGATGCAGCGCTACTTCCGGTCCAACATCATTTCTGTTAAAGAGGTTTTGCCATCTGCAAAAAACCTTTCTGAGGCCATCTCATATCTCAGTATGAGCCAGCCTGGAACGGAGAGATGCAATAGAAAAAAATGTGTAGACGTTGCACCTCTTTGTACTCCGGATTCGACATTAAAGAATTTTTTTATGCTGACATCCGTTTCTACAGTTTTTTGGAACAGAGAGATGTCCGCACTTGCACAGCTCTCCTCAGTTCATGATTATTACAGTTCTAGTTATACTCGAGCACATTGGCTTAGCTATATTCGTAGCTCCCATAGAAATGAATGGGGAGAAATGCACAAGTGCAGTCATCTCTCCATTTCCTGAGCCCAACTCTTAGCATACTACAAGATGGCCTCAGAAGGAAAAAAACTCTAAAATGGAAGTGACGTTGGAATGGAAGTAACGCTGCATCAGAAATCCCTCAGAAACCTGGAGCATCCTGAAATCTTAAAGGTTTCCGTAAAAAAAAAAATATATTAAACAAAAAAAATCTAATACTCACCTACCTGTCCCTTGCCACCTCCTCTCAAGCTGCCAGCGATCCACTCTTCTTGACATCCAGGCTCTTGTTCCGACAGAAGGGCTTGAACTCCACTGTAAGTTAATGGAGACCAAGCCTCTCTTCTATGTCAGAACAGAAAACCAGAAGTGGAGAGGAGCAGATAACTATGAGCTCTGGAGCAACAGTGAAGGGAGAGATTTGGGGGCTGGGGACAGGTAGATAAGTATCAGTTTTCTTCTTTTTTGGAACACCCCGGCCCAAATGGATTTTTTTTTTACTAAACAATCCCTTTAACCTTTAACAACCCTAAAAATCTCAGTAATGTTTAGAGATAAAGTTGGTGTTAGGGTTAAAGGGGTTGTCTCACTACATTGACTCATCTTACCTGTTTTCTGTCCTGTTTTCTTGGTTTCATTTTGAATTCAGGGGCGTGTTTACTGGCTTCTACTAGGCTGCAGTAGAAGCCAGGTCTGTAGCTATAGCGACCAGTGCTGGCAGCCTATAAGGATAGATCAAACAGGTGTGTAGCTATAGCGACCAGTGCTGGCAGCCTATCAGGAGAGATCAAACAGGCCTGTAGCTATAGCAACCAGTGCTGGCAGCCTATCAGGAGAGATTGAACAGGTCTGTAGCTATAGCAACCAGTCCTGGCAACCTATCAGGAGAGACTGAACAGGTCTGTAGCTATAGCAACCTGAGGAGCTTATGCAGCCCATACAAGAGGGTATATCTAGGAATAGGTAGGACACTGTTAATGGACACATATTGCAAAGTGACTTGTTTTTGCAAGCTCTTTAACATAAAAAGCAATCCTTGTAGTGAGACAACCCCTTTAAGGCTAGAGAAAAAATTAGGGTTAGGGTTACTCACAGGCAAGCAACGTTGCCCCATGCTGATCACTAGTGTTGAGCGATTACGTTGGCTATCGACATCGGGCGATAGTCGATTGTCGATAGTCGGCCACCATCGATAAGGTTTTTCGATAGTGAGCAGTCGATTATGAGCGATGACCATTTAAGTCTATGGGAGAGCAACAACACCTTCATTCTTACACCCAAACAGGGCTGGGGAAGCTGGAATTAACATCCACAACAGTCAAATGGATACCTGCTACATCTTAGGCACAACACTTAGGCTATAAAAGCCACAGAAAAAAAGTCACACACCATTCACTATCCCTGTCTTGTACCACAGCATGACCCTTAAACCTGCATCACCCACAAATTAAAAAGTGCCAGAAGGCAGTATGAAAATGAACCATCATGTTACTTGAACTGGACATAGAATATCCCTGTCCTGGAACGCAGCATGAGCCCCAAAACCTGCATGACCCCCACATTTAAAAGTGCCGGAAAAAGGAGTCTTTCAACCACTATTTTAGTTTCACTGGACATTGAATATCCCTGTCCTGGAACGCAGCATGAGCCCCAAACCTGGATGACCCCAGATTAAAAAGTGCCGGAAAAAGGAGTCTTTCAACCACCATTTTAGTTGAACTGGACATTGACTATACCTGTCCTGTGCCACAGCATGACCCAGGGCCGGAGTTACAGTAGGTGCGGTGAGAGCCCAGGCTGGCGTCCGTCATCTATTAACACGCAGGTTAAAATGCCCTGATGACGCAGCAACGAAAACTGTCGTGCTGAAGCAGAGTGCGGAAGCGGAAGTGTGAGAACTCCAGCCTTCCTCAGTACACAGTCAAGACCTGGGTAGCGCTTGTCCCTCCGTATGAGTGCGGACCAATTGAGCTTCACTTGGAAATACTGGTGGTTAACGCTCCTGTTCCACCCAGGTGCCCTTTTTCTTGGCATTCTTTTTCTCATTTTACTCAACGTGCTGGAGGAAATTGTCTCTGTACTTTGTTCTCTGTCCGTGCTCCATACTCCATGTCCTCTGAATAACCTACATCTGGTCAAGTTTTCCTGTACCTCCCTTGTACAATTCAGAGGAATTTTTTTACCAGCTATTTTGTACATGCAAGTTTTTTAGTAGTTTAATTCTAGAAAACACATTTTTAAAATAGGATGGAATCCCATATGTCTTTTTTTCTCTTTTTTTAATTGTAATTAAAGGGGTTGCCCCTCAATACAGGGGATTGATAGCTATGTAAAATCTTGCAAAAAGTCATTTTTGCAATATGTTCCATTAACATTGTCCTACCTATTCCCGTTTCTGACAGCAAACCCTCACCCTTGGGGCCCTCTTACATTGTAAGAAAAAATGTCTGTTAAACAACTTTTTTTTTATAATAGGGAACTGTAAATAGCTGCTTTCAAAACAAAAAGCCCCCAAAAATTCAAAGCATGACCCCTTGAGCCACTTTGACAATTGGGAAGAACAAATGTCTGTTAGAAACAAACATTTTTTTTTTATAATAGGGCCTTAGATAGCTGCATTTCAAAGAAAAAAATGCCCCCAAAAAATTTCAAAGCATGACCCTTGGGGCCATTTTGGAAAAATTTGTAAAAGGAACAAATGCGGTTAGAAAAAAACTTTTTTTTTTTAAAAATGGGACCTGAAAGTATTCCCTGCTTTTAAAACACATGACCCCAAAAAATTTAAATAAAAATGATTTTCCACCACTGTTAAATATTGTGGGGGAGAAATCCCCACTTAGAAGCCACATTTCTTTTTCCAAAAAGGGCCCAGATTTTTTGTGTTCTCACACCCACAGGGCCCCCAAAAAAATTTAACAAATTTTGATTTCCTCAGCCACTTTTAAAAAATTTGGGTAAAGGGAAAAAATGCCACTTAAAACCCCTTTTTTTCCCTTTTCCCCCAAAAGGGCCCAATAATTATAGCTGTATTCACCAAGCAAAATGACCTAAAAACCCTTTGGGAAAATTTTAGGCAAAAAACTTCTTAAAAAAGTAAGAAAAAGGGAATTTAGGGTTTTTTGTCATAAAACCTTGCTGTCTTTTTACATTTCCCTCACAGCAAAACCCAGAAAAATTAACTGTTGGGAAAAGAGAATTAAAAATTGCATTAAAAAATGATCATTTTAAAAAAAATTTTTCCAATAGGCCATTTTTTGTTTGAAAAATAATGTGAAGTAAAACCGGCAACAAATTTCGGTGACCTCGGAAATTTGGGGCCAAAACATCATCAAAGATCCTTTGCCTGATTCATCTTGAAAAAAGCCCAAACGTTCCACATTATTTTGGGGGAAACCCCGGATGCTTTTGTCTGAAATTTACTCCTCCCACCCCCTGTGCTAAAAGGGTCCCTCAGATATAAACGCTGGCTGCTGGGGTAGGACAACACCTCAAAGGCGTAAAGAGCCAGCTGGGGCCCTTTTTCGTCCATTTTGGATCCCCGGGAAGCCCCAAAATTGGGGCCCCGGAACACTTTACAAAAACATCGGTGTTAAAGGACCAGGATAGTCGTGCCCCAAAGATTTTAAAACGATCCCCTGGTGTTGGATGTGGGCCCTGCTTTTGCATGCTTTTTGGTGAGGGGTAAAAAAAGATTCCAGGGGTTTCACCCATTAGGCTTCCGCCCCCTTTGCCTCGGGTGCTCCCCGGGCTACCCTATTTGGCACTCTACTCTTCCCCCCTTCGCTGATGTTGTTCCCAAACCGGGGCATTTGGGGGACCCGGGGAAGCAGACCCCAACCGATGCTCCATTTTGATAAATCAGCAAGTTCTCATTTTCCTGCTTTTTACTCTCTTTTTGGGTGGGTTGGAAGGAAAGTCCCTGATTTTTTTTTTGAAAACGGGGATCCAGGAGGGTGCCCCCCAGAAAACTGTTTTTTCCCATTTTGATGGCCTTAATGCGCGGTCATGTTTTGGAAGGGAAAAGGAAACATCCAAAGCACTCAAGTGAGAGATGGAGCCTTGATTTCCCCAAGGGCCCCCCCCGGAAGGGGGGGGGACTAGCAAACTGAAATTTCCCATTCTTTCCCCCTCCCCCCTCAAATTCGCGCCAACCTCTTTCCAAAGGGAGGGACGTCGGGAACACGGTTTTCAAAGGGAAAAATCCTCCTCCCTTTCCCCTTTCCTCCGGCACAGCTTCAACACAGCCCTGACTTTTCCCCCCAATGATGCACCCTGGGGCTGATGCCAAACCAAATTGCACTAGCTCCCGGACCCCAACCACTGCCTAAAAACCGATGAAATTGTAAAACCCGTCGGGGCCCCCGTGGATTTTTAGGGGAGAAAAACTCCGTGTCCGCATCTGTGTCTGTCTCCTCCTCCGTCGCTGGGGGGGAACCCCTTGTTTTTAGAGTGTCCAACGTCGTTTTCCCGAACTAAGATCACCAAAAATGCCCCATGCTTTACAAAGGGGAATTTTCCGCACTGACCATTTTGGTTTGGGTTCTTCAAAAAATGGGAAGGGTTGGGGCCAAAAACTCTTTCAAACCCGCCTCCACTCTCGGGGGCTTTAACACCCCGAGGGCCGCACCGCTGCTTGGGCAGGCCCTGTGTCACTTCGACTGCGTAAAAGGCATTGCGCTGCTGCCACAAACCCCTGGGGGCAATGGGGGGGGGGGGGGGGGGGGTAAAAAATTTCCCGCTGTTTGCCCCGCCAAAAAAATGAGACGGTTGACGGGGAGGCCGAGCTGAAAGGGCCCCGCAACGCAGCCAGGCGGGGCGAAGCAGGGGGGGAACGGCGGAAAGTGCGAACTTAGAATTCGAGCCTTCCCAGCAGTCAAGTCGCAGACCCGGTTAGCTCTTTATAATTTTCTGGACGACAAGGTTCATGACATGTGCCAGGCAATTGGATGTGCTCCAGCCTACAGAACTTAAGGGCGGCCAAGCAGATTTCACCCGTTATTCGCACACCACCTTGACTTGGCACACAGGTTCTTTGGCACCCAGCAGTGCTCGGTCTCGTTGCGGAGCAGTAGCCGTCCACACTCCTGACCTGTGTGTGGACGGTCCCAAGACAGATTAAATTTCAACACGGCCTGGTTTTCTCATGGGCACCACTTGATGCCAACCAGAGGACATGGGGGGGAAAGAACCCCAGCACCATCCCTGTGGTTTTGAAGAGCGTGCGCGCGAGCCTGAGAGCCACCGTCACCAACCCCCCAGGGACATCCTCCCAGCTCACGATGAGCTGTCACAGAGATATACGGCTTTGGCCCGTGCTTACTAGTCCATGTGTCGGTGGTCAGATGGACTTTTTTTCCGCCACAGATGCAGACAACTCGCTTGAAATTTTAGATGACACATGGCTGGCCCAGGGCAGGGACCGCTTTTCTGGCAAAAGAAATGCCTGCTCAGAATCCTGTATTGGGGCAGGCAAGTGCCATGACGTGGCGGAACCATCTGTGCCCACCAAGACGGAAAGGCAACATTTCCAAGGCCAAAAGCCTGGCAATGCCGACATTCAAGGCTTTTGGCTTGGGATGGTTTGGTTACAGTGTTTTGCTTTCTGCTCCCAAACCTGGAAGCGACAGAGGCTGCGCTAAGAACTGGCCTCAGTACGTCGTGCAGGTCGTCAAATGGCCGGAAGGCGAAGGGGTAGGAAGGACTCTGGTGTGCTGGTGGTACTCGAAATGAGGCTACACAGGAGGCGAAGCGGAGGCAGATCCCAGATCAAGACTCTGGAGACATGGCAGGCTGAGGAAACGCTAGGATGGAGGCGTAGGAGGCTGAGACAGAGAGTGTGACAGTTGGGTTGGAGGCCCGCCGTCGGTCTGGCCTTTTTTTTGGCCAAGTGTTGCCTCCATTCAACTAATTCATTCGCAGCATGTGACAAGACAAGTTGGTGGTGGTTACCCACCTAAGGTTATTGCCTCTACTATGCGTTTACGGCAAAGGCGTGCATATCACATCCTGGTGAATCAGAGCTTTGGTCAAAGAAGGCCCAGGCTTGAGAGGTTCCTGGACCTTTTTGACGGCGATAAGCAAGGAGCGGGGTTTTGCGCTGCACGTGCTGTCGAAATCATATCAGCGTTACTTCTGCGACCAGCCCTTAGTCCCTTTTTGAGGCTGAACCCCGTACTGAACACTAACCCCATCGTCTTCCTCCTCGACCAGTGATGAAGCACTCCGCTAGCAAATTCTGCTGAAAAGACCACGTTGGATCCGCATGTCTCATCATCATCATCAACACAGGTGACTTTTCTGCATCCAGGAGCTGCGGGCTACAATCAAGAGGGACTGCAAAAGGCGTTGCCGACCGCCTGGGATTTTTTGCCGATTGACCGGCTTTCCTTCTCCTCCTCTGTGGCATCAGTAACTGGGCGTCAGAGCAGAGAAAATAATCCACTTGTTTGGCCGTCTTGATCTTTTAACATGCCTTTCTGACCCCATCCGCATTTTGTCATGAAAGAGGTCTTTCGGAAATGGATATCCCTCATGGTGGGTACACAAGTTGACATTTGGCTGCTTTAATGTTGGACGGAATGCTGGTGATGCTGATGAACGACATTTGTGGCCGTTACTGGTAGACGAAGGGAGGTAAGACAGCTGGATGCATGTGCATAACCACTGAAGGACAGATTGGCTGACACCACTGATCGTTACTGAGATTCACAGAGCCCTGACCCAGCGACTGACAGGCCTGACGTCCTGCAACTGATGCATCCGCTGGCAGGCGTGTTGTCGCCAGCGCTGGAAAGGAGCACCTTCTCTCGTACCTCACCTCCATATCCCTAACCTCCCCCTCTTTGGCTCCGCTTACCACCTGAATTTCGCTCCACTGTCAGAATATACAAATTTGAGAAGCTATGTAAGAGTTTTTGAAAGTCTCTTATTAAAATTCGGCAAATCACAGCTATTCTCAAATCCTCAAATCAAAACAAAAATTGTTGGATTCAAATATAACTGGCAAAGTAGATCTATCAAGTCAACAAAGCTGGCCTGCGCACAAAGTCGAAAAAACACGTATCTGAAATGTATTCGGATAATAATGGTTTTTCTTTGGCACCTATCAATTCACCTGTTGGTACCTACAACAATTGCTGGAATTCAAATTCACACACTTCGCAAGGTGGCGCCTCTATCAATACAAATCTGGACTGGGCAAAAGTGCTAAAACACGTATCTGTAATCGTATTCGATAATAAAAGGTATATTTTGCACCTATCAATTTCACCTGTGTGACTAAAAATTTGCAGCATTCACAATTTAAGTGCAAGATGCCTCAATGAACAAAGCTGTAGTGCACCAATGTCAAAAAACACTATCTGCAATGTATTCGAAAATAAAAGGTATTTTTGCACCTCAATTCACCCTGTGGTAACTACACAATTTGCTGATTCAAATTTAAACTGCAAGGTGGCTCTATCAACAAATCTGGACTGGGCAAAAAAAGTGCAATAAAAACACGTATCTGTAATGTATTCGGATAATAAAAGGAAAGTTATTTTTGCACTATCAATTCACCTGTGGTTACTAAAAAATTGCAGTATCACATTTAAGTTGCAAGGTGCCTTCAATGAACAAAAGCTGTAGTGCACCAAAGTCAAAAAACACGTATTTAGTAATGTATTCGGTATAATAAAAGGTATTTTTTGGCACTCTATCAATTCACCTGTGGTAACTCCAACACAATTGGCCTGGAATTCAAATTTAACTGCAAGGTGGCGCTCATCAACAAATCTGGACTGGGCAAAGTTGCAAAAACACGTAACTGTAATGTATATCGGATAATAAAAGGTATTTTTGGCACCTATCACACACCCTTAGTGACTAAAAAATTGCAGGTATTCACATCTTTAAGTCAAGTTGCATAAATGCGAACAAAGCTGTAACGGCACCAAAGTCAAACAAAACACCGTATCTGTAATGTATTCGGGGATACATACATAAGGTATTTTTTTGGCACCTATGCACATTCACCTGTGGTCACTACTACAATCGCTGGATTCAAATTTTAACATGCAAGGTGGCTCTATCACAAATCTGGACTGGCAAAAGTGCAAAAAACACGTATCTGAATGTATTCGGCATAATAAATAGTATTTTTTTCTTCTTAGAGGCACCTAATCAATTCACACTGTGGAGTGACTAAAAACATTTGCCAGTAATTCACTAATTTAAGTTCAAGGTGCCTCAATGAACAAAAGCAGTAGTGCACCAATAGTCAAAAAAACACTATCCTTCCCCTTTTTGGTTTTTTTTTTAAGTATTCGGATAATAAAAGTATTCTTTTGGCACCTATCAATTCACCTGTGTAACTACACAATTGCTGGACTTCAAATTTAAAACCGCTGCAAGGTGGCTACCTCATCAACAAATCTGGACTGGCACATAAAGTGCAAAAAAAAACACGTATCTGTAATGGTATTCGGATAATAAAAAGGTTCTTTTGGCACTCTATCAATTCACCTTGGTGTACTAAAAAATATGCAGTAATCACATTAATGCAAGGTGTCCTCAATGAACAAAGCTGTAGTGCACCAAAGTCTAAAAACACGAATCTGTAATGTATTCGAGATAATAGAAAGAGTATTTTTTGCACCTATCAAATTCACACTGTGGATATCTACACAATGTGACTTGGATTCAAATTTTAACTCAAGGGGCTCTATCAACAAATCTGACTGGGCAAAAGTGCAAAAAACACGTATCTGGTAATGTAATCGCCGGCAATATATAAGAAAGGTATTTTTTGGCACCTCAATTCACCTTTGGTGACTAAAAAATTGCAGTATTCACATTAAGTGCAAGGTGCCTCAATGAATACAAACTGTAGTGCGCCAAAGTCAAAAAACATCGTTCTGAAAATTATTCGGATATTACAAGGTATTTATTGGCTACCTATCAACCTGGTGCTGACTTGCTGACCTAATTAAGTACAAGGTGGATATAACAACAAAGGTGCGAATGGTGTGGTCAAACAATTGAAAATGAACACCTATCTTAAATGTATACGAAAATAAAAAGTGGAGTTTTGCACCTAACAAAGAGACCTGCAGTTACTAGAAAAGATGTGTATCCTATAATTCAGGCTGCCCAATCATCCAGGAAATATTTCAATTAGGAAAAAAGCTGTTAAAAATAAAGCTCTATCTGCAATGTCTACACATAAGTTCTTGTGTGAACAGATATCCAGTATTCATTATCTTAGAGCTTGATCTATTCGTATTAATACAAGATATTTTTTGCACTTCTTCCTCCCCCCTTCGAAAAACAGAGACCCTCAATTCACCTGTGGTGACACTATAAAATTGCTGGCGATTTCAAATTTAAGTGCAAGGTGATATATCAACAAAATGGAATGGGCAAAATTGAAAATGAACACCTATCTGAAATGTATACTGATAATAAAAGTGAGTTTTGCATCTAACATAGAGACCTGCCAGTTTACTAAAAAGATGTGTATCCTATAAGCGATTCAGGCTGCCCAATATCCAGGAAATATTTCAATAGAAAACTGTTAATAATAAGCTATTGCAATGTCTACACAAGCTCTTGGGTGAACTCTTATCATATTCTTTAATAGAGCTTGTCTGTGTTCGCCCGTGGGGGCCCCCCACTGCTCCTCCCCCGTGACTTTACAGCAGAAGATGCTCCTTTAAAATTCTCTACCTAACTATATAAAATCTTCCTCTCTAATCTAATATAATCTCTAATCTAACTAAGTTGTAAGGATCACAGCTAATAGTAGAGGTTTTCTCTGTGAAGAAATTATAATATTTCGCTGAGCTGTTGGCCACAAGCAGAGCGCACGTCCTTCTGTCTCTGAGACGCTGAGAGACACTGAGGCTGAACAGGAAACGCTGTTCTATGAAAAAACGAGGTCCATGTGACATCTTTCTTCCAGCCATGCGCAACCATACACATCCCAGTCATGACGTCGCACACAACATCACGACCCTGCTCTATTTCTGTAATCTGATTTGCGCTGCCTGCCAAAATTACAGGAAGCGCCGAACAAGGCGCGCATCTTTACAATAGTTGAATGCACCAGATTTTACACCTTAATTATCGCATGATCTAAAAATCTTGATCACCAAAAAACTGTGTCCATTTCAACCTTTGTCGATTACTAATTCGCCTCATCACTACTCCTCTTATTACTGGTTCTTCTATCCGACACACTGGATGGCCCTCTAGGCTTCTCATACTGTAAGTCTTCTTAATAGAGCATGAGTGTCGCCTGTGTGCTAGGACGAGAACCCAGGAAGTTCTGGAGTGGCAGTGACAGGGGACAGGTACGTAAACTGGCTCATACGGGAACACACAGGAGTAGAGGAATCCCCCGGTGAGACCCTAGGCGCACTGGGTACCTAAGAATAGTAGGTTTCGTGCTGCTTTTCAGGTTGAAAGGCAGATGGAGAGAAGCAGAATCCAGTCATGTACAGAAGGTGTAGAATGGATCCCAAGAATCAACACCACAACTCCATGTTATTTAGTTCTCCAGACACAAGGCAATAAGATAGACAATTTACTGAAAACCCAGAGCAAAATAAACATTTCAAACAGAGGTCATTTTACAGTTCATGACCAGGTTCAAACTGGCCAACAGGTGAGCAGGGAGGATCACCAGTAGGCCACCAGGTATGGTGGCCCTCTGGGCATAGCAGGAAGAAATATATATTTATATAGAGGCAGAGTGCAAGAGCCATGTGCAGTATGTGTTGGTCCCAAGAATCAACTCCACTAGTGGGCTCCAAAATCAACTCACTGATTGGGTCCCAATAAATAGAATTCCACTGATGGTCCCCAGAATAAAAATCCACTGGTGGCCCCCAAGAATAAATTCACTGGTGCGGTACCCCAATAATAAATTCCACTGGTGGGACCTGAAAGAATTAACTCCACTGAGTGGCCTGAAGAATAAGTTTCACTGTGGGCTCAGAATCAACATCACCACGTAATGGGCCCTAAAAACAACTCCACTGGTGAGCTCAAGAGTCAACACCACTTTTGGACCCCCCGAACATCACTCCCATCTAGTGAGCTACCCCTGAGAAATAAACTTCACTATTGGGCCTCAGGAATCAACTCACTGGTAGGCCCCAGCACCCAGTCCCCTAGGCACTGTACCTACTAGTCACTTTTTTCTTTTTTTTTTACAGCCTGACCCAATTTAAATTAATTTTCTTTCCACTGTAAACCCCTTAAGTAGGAATAATTTTTCTTGCAGCAACACTACTAAACGCTGCAGGCATCAGTTACGTCAGATAGGGAACCTTGAAAAGTAGTGGGTCTACAGCTTGAAGATCCTTGTCCAGGGGGGCCCAAGCAATATTTTTGTACAAGGGCCCTGGCCTCTAGGTATGTTCCTGAGTATAGAAGATCGAGCAGTTAAATGTTTTCAGTTCGATTAGAACCTCGAACATTAGTGTTTTTCGTATCGAGGTTCAATTCGAACTTAAAAACCCCATTAATGTCAAAAGGGTGAAGATGTCATGGCTAATTTTTATACCGAGAATAGCAGGTAAAGGAAAGCTGTAACTCAACCATCCATAAAGTAAACTGGATACATGTACACAACTTAGGTAAGAAATTTCTGGCTCTAAGATGACAGAAAAAAATTGAGAGGCTAAAATACTCTATCAAAACAAACAAAAAAAAATTCCTTTCAATGGCAAACTGAAAAGAATGAGGACAGATTGCAATAAGGGGCATAGCATAGACAGGTGTAGCGGTAGCAGGGCAGCTAGCTAATGGGCCCTGCATCCTGAGGAGACCTAACAGTCCCTCTTTGACACATAGGAGATTCTTGGAGACGGTGTTGTTTTATACAATTACTGGACCCCAAAAAACTGCAAAAACTGAACTTTTGGCCTGAGTAGATTTTAGAAAATGCCAAGCACTTCTGAATAATATATATCCATGTATATTAAAAGTTAGGAATTATGTGAGCCATGCAAAATGTCACCAAATAACAGTTCTGGGTGTGGCAAGATGCAGCCAGCAATACAAAATGCCCTAACTATTGCGCTGTCTATAGGAGAGAAAAATGCTATCTATACTAATGAAGAGCAAGTCTGTACAGTACAGAGAGTGAGGCTGAAAATGGTATTCACAATCAATACAGTGAAATACACCTCCACCGGCCACTTATTAGGTACACCTGCCCCAACTGCTCGCTAACACTTAATTTCTAATCACCAAATCACATGGCGGCAACTCAGTGCTTTAGCAATTTATGACATGTCAAGACAATCTCCTGCAGTTCAATACCTAGCATCCAGTATGGGGGAAATAAGGTGATCTTGAGTGCGCCTTTGAAACGTGTCAGCATGGTTGTTGGTGCCAGAAGGGCTCGGTCTGAGTATTTCAGAAACTGCTGATCTCCTGGATTATTCACGCACTAACCATCTCCTAAGGTTTACAGAGAATGTCCGAAAAAGAAAAAACATCCCGTGAGGCCGGCAAGTCCTGTGGGCGGAAATGCTTGTTTGATGCCAGAGGTCAAAAGGAGTAATGGAGGCAGACTTATGTTCGAAGCTGATAGAAAGGCAACAGTGACTCAAATAGCCACCCCAGCTCTTACACTCCAAGGTAGGCAGAAAGAGGCATCTCTTGAACGCACAGTAACGGCGCGAACTTTTGAGGCCGATTGGCTATACAGCAGCAGAAGACCACACCGGGTGCCACACCTTACATGAGCTTAAAGAAACATGAAACTGAGGCTCCACATTTGCCCAAGACTCATCGAAATTGGAGTACGCGTCAGATAGATTGAAAAAAAACTTGCCTGGAGTCTGATGAGTCTCGATTTCTGCTGCGACATTCGGATGGTAGGGTCAGATTGTGTTTGGCGTCAACTACAATGAAACGCAGGATCCATCTAGCTTGTCATCAACGGTTCGCAGTCTGGTTGGGGTGGTGTCATGGAGTGGGGGAATATTTTTCTTGGCACTCTTTGGGCCCCTTGGTACCAATTGAGCAAGCGTTGCAAAGCCACAGCCTACCTGAGTATTGGTTTGCTGACCATGTCCATCCTTATGACCACAATGTACGTACCCAACAACTGAATGGCTAATTTCATCAGGATAATGCGCCATGCATAAGCCTGGAATCAATCTCAGACTGTTTTTTTTGAACATGACATGAGTTCACTGTATCACACAATGGCCTCCACAGTCACACCAATCTTCTATCCAGGGGTCCAACCCGATTACTAGCATGGCGTAACCTAATAAAGTGGCCGCGTGATTGGGATATATACACATGGTGATTGTGATTATAGCAGCCAAATAGAGCCAATACACCTCAGTGTTGAGTTTTTGCACCACTTCTCTGCGCTCTGCCTGATTGGATCACTGCCAAAAGTGCAGAAACGGTGATTGGCATGGCCGTCAAACAGCGCAGAAAGTCGTTAAAACTAAACTAGAAAGTGTCAAGTTGAACTAGAACTTTACTCAAAACGAACAGTAAAATGTTCAATTATTCGGGTTCTAAAAATTCGAGACAGTTTCTAACTAGAACTTAAATTTTCTAGAACAGTTCGATCAACGCTATTCCTGAAGCTTTCTCGAGGATATCTTTATTGATATTTCCAGGGACAAAGAGGGTCTGTGGTTTAAGGTGTTAGGTCACATCACTCTAATCTAGATTAAGCGATAAATAGTGATTTCTTGTTGTTGTTGCTCATCATTTGGATTGAGTATTATTTGTGGAGTCCAATCCTTATCTGTGTCTCTGTCATCACTCCTACTTTGTCATACCTTCACAGCTCTTTAAGACATCTATTGGTAAAATTCTTTGTAAGTAATTGGGTTTGTGATCTTCTTTAGTAACATTGGAGACTGTTTTTTTACTAAGATGTTGCTATACACAATTTTTTGTCTTAAGTCACATGCTTTGATACATTACCTTTAAGACACATTGCTTCCTCATGTTATGTATTTGCATTTTATCGTATCTAATGCCATGTCTTTGATCATATGTTTGTCCAATTTTGATATCTCAATAAACTTGATTCCGTCTTAAAACAAAAAGTATTGGGTTTGGTTGCATTCCACAGGAATTGGTTTTACAAGCAGGTAATATCCAGAGTATCATGTTGTTCTGGCAAGTGACCAGAAATATATGACAATGTTTTAAAAATAATATTTGAAATATTGAGACTCCTGGAAGACCCTATAAGCGTATTAATCTAAGAATTCTTCTTTAAATGACAAAATGAACTATGCCACATGTGTACATGCATGGCCTGGCCTGTTAACGAGAGCTAGATTTTTTTATAAGGTAGGAAAAGTGAATTATAGTAATTTGTGTATGCGAATAAAAAAGGACATAAGGGCAATTTATCACATGTGAAACACTTAAGGCACAGAAAAATAAAACTGACTCTGCTTTTGATATAAACAATATTTTTCTGTGTCAAAATGCAATAATAAACAATTAAAATGCTCCCCTAGGCTTCCTTCACACACACACACACACAAATACAACACACACAACACCACACACCATTCACACTACACATGCACACGCACGTTATTTTCTTTTTCAGTTTTTTTCAAGCTTGTAAAGAATATGTCCAAAAAGGCCCATCCAAAATCCAACAGCTTTGGGAGCCTGGACCACAAGTTATTTTTTTTGCTGCAAAATTGCTCAAAAACACGCTCACTCCCGGTTTTTCAGATTTGCTGTCAGCCGTACAATTGAGTGTATGGAATCTGCTGGCAATCTGCCGGAATCCTGCAGAGAATATAAAACATGTTTGCCATATCCGCCCTTTTTTAAAACTAGTTGTAAAAAAAATCAGTGCTGTATAGACACTAGCACGGATTTTTTCATAGTTGTTTATGCAGTCACAAGTGACCGCGGATTTTCGGCGGATTCCTTATTTCCAGTGCTGTGTAGACATAGCCTGAGGAGATTGGCTATCTTCTCAATCCTCTTTACTATGGCAGCTCCTCAATAAAGCTGAGCGCACACACTTGGCTATATTTGGAACTCTCATAGAAGCGAATAGGGAGTACTGCAACAAGTGCAAACCCTCTTATTCTCATCCCGGTCCAGCTTAGCAGCTAGCTGTGGGCTACCATTGCAGTGCATTTTGCTTCATGGTAAAACACCATTAGACAACACAAAAATTGGCATTACAAAATGTCAATTTAAAACGCTATAAAGAAATAGATAAATACTATATGGTGAATCCTGCCCAAAAAGTTAACAGGAATGTAAAGTGAAAGTAAGCAGATAATAAAACGTAATAGTATTCATTTCCCTGCAGAGTACATATATTGTAGCAATAAAGGTAAAAATCAGAAGAGGAATGTATAGACTAATATATATCAAGAATAAGTATTATCAATATTCTTTGATATCTTGCATTAATCTCCTGCTTACTTAGTAAGAAGTTTAACTATATATCCTTTTGTTTACTACACCTCATGACCTTCTCAGTGGACACAGGTGATACGCACATCTGTGTTAATGCACCACAGAAGCCTTAACAGTTGGGGCTGAGCAGAAATGGCCGTCATTTATTACTCATAGAGACAAAAAGGTGGACACAAAGATGGGCGAATTGATGTCTCAACGAAGTTGTAATTTCGTTAGAATTTCAGGAAAACTTCGTTTCTGAACGAAGTCAAAGTTTGGGGTACTTCGGGGTGAACGAAGTGTGCTTTTTTGATTTATAAAATGGCTGCGAGCAATGGCGCTACATAGGCAAACACTCTGGGAGGAAGAAGGGCATAGCCTGCATGAACATGTGCAGAAGACATGAAGCCAATTCAGAGACCGTCGGATTCTGTGATCGTCACCCCCGCACTATATAAGTCCGGGCGCGACGCTGGGAGCTCATACCGCTCTCACTGTACTGATCACTGGAAGGTCTGGCCGCGGCTGATTGTTACTGAAGAACTGATTTATATACAGCGTATTTTGTGGGGTGTCTCACTTGTCTCTGAGACTTGCTTCTCTAACGTTCTATTTCAGATATTTTTGATATTGGAACTTGTAATCCAGTGTGGTCCACTGCTGTGCCATATACATTTAAATCCTATCTGCTCACAAGCACATTGAATAACCAAGGTGGGGAATCTAAGCCAGTTTCCTGTTTTATTCATTTAAGAAACAGCGTTTTGTTACAATACAAATACCACTTCATTTTTGGCTGCTCAATCTTTTGGCGCAATTTACATCAGGGGTTAATTAAGCGTTGTTTATTCAGCTGTAGGACCTCCAAGAAACCGTCATTTCAACGCCAAAATATATACCTTTTCCTGTAGCATAATTCACCACAAACGTAATACAATTTTTATCTCTTGTTGTGTGGCGTAAAAAACACCGAGCATTGTACACGCTACAAGCTACTAGTTTGTGGTGGCTCAAATTGTTTTGAGGCGGCAATTTCATCCATGGGTTAATTAAGCGTTGTTTTTTCTGCTGTGTGATCCCAAGAAACCGTAATTTTCAATGCCAAAATATATACAATTTTCCTGCGTACGCATAATTCACAAGCAAAGGTTAATTACAATTTTATCCTCTTGTTTGTTGTGGGCGTAAAAAAACACCACTGTCACGTACCCAACATAGAAGTGGATCCACTGGACCGCCGCAAGCGATGGCGTACGCCGACGCCAGGGAAAACGAGAATCTAAGTAGGTCCCCGGTTTTCACCAAGCCCCGCCGCAAAATAGAGGGATGGACTTGCTGCGCGGAGTCTACCAAGGACGTTTATCCCTGACGTGACTTGCTTTGCAGTGGCATCCAAAAGTAATCAGCGTGGTGCAGAATCGTCATGCAAGCTCAGTAGATCGGGACAGGCAGAAGGGCAGGGCAGGCGGCAATGGTTTTCGCATGGTCTTGACATGCAGTAGGATCAGGACAGGCGGCAAGATGCGTGGTCGAGGATGGAAGCGTAATGGATAACGGTACACGTAAGTCAGAACAAGGTTTGGAACGGCTTTCTCAGTAGGCTTAATGGGCACTAAAGATCCGCAACAGCCCCAGGAAGGTGCAGGTCATAAAATAAGGTCAGTGACCGCAATAGCCAATTACCGGTGCACTGGCCCTTTTAAATTTCACAGAGCCGGCGCGGCTGCGCACACTTAGATGTCCGGGAAAACGTCGCGCGCCGGGAGGCTGGAGCAGAGACAGGATGCGGCCGGTAAGTAAGAAGTAGCCACCGGCCTGGGAGCGTGCCCAACCCCGACATATGCGGGCGGCGGTGCCGCTCGGCGCGGGACCACGGGTGTGCCTCGCGACCCGGTAGGGGGTCGCGGGCCCACCCGTGACAACACATTGTAACCACACTACAAAGCCTCCAGTTTGTGGTGGCTCAATCTGCGCAATTTAACATCCAGGGTTAATTAAGCGTTGTTTACAGCATTTGGTGAACCCAAGAAAACCGTAATTTCACCCAACATATATTACAATTTTCCCTGTAGCATAATTTCACTAACGCAAAGGGTTAAATTACACTTTATCTCTTATGTTGTGTAGCGTAAAAAACACTGATTGTAACACCTACAAAGCTATCTAGTTTTTGTGGTGGCTCAATTCGTCTTTGGAGCGCAATTTACATCCATGGGTATAAATTAAGCCGTTGTTTTTTCAGCTGTGGTGATCCCAAGAAACCGTCATTTTCCACGCCAAATATATTATACAGTTTTCCTGTAGCATAATTCACAAAGCGAAGGTTAATTAAAATTTTATCTCTTTGTGTAGCGTAAAAAACACGCAATGTAACACGCTACAAAGCTACTAGTTTGTGGTGGCTCAAGTCTTGGCCGCAATTTACATCCAGGGGTTAATTAAGAAGCGTTGTTTTCAGCTGTGGTGACCCAAGAAACCGTCATTTTACAACGCCAAAATATATTACATTTTTCCTGTAAGCATAATTCACATCCAAGCAAAGGTTTAATTACAAATTTTTATCTCTTGTTGTGTTGCGTAAAAAACACGCATTGTAACACCTACAAAGCTACTAGTTTGTGGTGGCTCAATTCTTTGGCGGCATTTACATCCAGCCGGGTTAATTAAGGCGTTGTTTTCAGCTGAGTGGTGATCCCAAAGAAACCGTCATTTCAACGCCAAAATATATACATTATTTCCTGTTAGCATAATTCCACAAGCGAAGTGTTTAATTAAAAATTATCTCATTGTTGTGTAGACGTAAAAAAAACACGCCATTGTAACAGTACAAAGCTACCTAGTTGTGGTGGCAATCAATTGTTTGGCGCAAGTATTTACATCCAGGGTTAATTAAGCGTTGTTTTTCAGCTGTGGTTATCCCAAGAAAGCGTCATTTTCAACGCCAAAAATATATACATTTTTTCCTGA
The DNA here is from genome assembly GCA_025379985.1 of Phyllomedusa bahiana. NCBI lineage: Eukaryota > Metazoa > Chordata > Amphibia > Anura > Hylidae > Phyllomedusa > Phyllomedusa bahiana. Next base: position 87,261 of record JAODAL010010884.1, read on the forward strand.
TCATAATTCACAAGCATAGGTTAATTACAATTTTAATCTCTTATGGTGTGGCGTAAATAACACCCGCATTCTGTAACACTCTACAACAAAGCTACTAGTTATGTGGTGGCTTCCAAATCTTAGCGAATTTACATCCAGGGTTTAATTAAGCGTTGTTTTTCACATTGTGTGACCCAAGAAACCGTCATGTTACAAAGTCAAAATATATACATTTCTTCCTGGATCCTAATTCAAACAAGCAAAACAGGTTAATTACAATTTTTATCTTCTTGGTGTGGCGTAAAAAAACTCCCCGCATTGTCACACGATACAAAGCTACTAGTTTGTGGTGGCTCAATTCTTTGGCGCACATTTTACATCAAGGGGTTAATTAAGGACGTTGTTCTGCAGTTGTACTCAGTAAAAGAAACTTTGTTTTTTCGACCGCCACGAAGAAATTCTGTAGCATAATTCATATCCGAAGGTTAATTAATCCTGTTTTGTCTTTTTATATTCAGTAAATACACAGAGTTTTAACGGCACATACAAGTCAATTTTTCCTGCCACCCACAGTTGTGGAGCGCAATTTATATCCAGGGTCTTACCAGCTTTGTTACGGGGTCATTTATGAGGCGCAAAATACAGGGTGTGTCATTTTATCATAAAAAGATTATCTTCTCAAACAGCGTGACTGAGTACATTCTTTAGAACAAACAGTATGCACTTCAGACAGAAGTTGCAGGCTCTTCCACCTGCGTGAAGTGGCAGAGGCACAAACATTCCAGGCCCAGGTCGCAGCAACAGCACAAGGGGACGACGCAGCAGAGGGTCACCCACCGTGCAGGCCACAACTGCCGCGCTGTCATCTAAGCGGCCGTGTGTTGTTTCAGCAACCCAATGGTTCTTGATTTGGTTGACTAGGTCATCCACATCCTCCCAGATGACATCCTGAACAACCCCAGCCTAAGAGTCCGGTGGGAACGTCAGACCAACCCTTAGCTGGCATGGGCCAGGGAGCGGTCAGCGGCCCCTCATCCTGTCCTCAACACCCCCTCTGTCCCCATCCGTTCCCTCAGCCAGAGATCTAACTATGTGGTCTGGGTTCAAGCGCCACTATATAGCGAGATGAACAATTTGAGAGGGCAGTCAGCATCTACTTGGCGCAGCGAAGAAATGGCGGCCATATCCCCTGCTTCCTTGCAGTAGGCGGCAAAGTATAAATGGAGATTGGGCATGGGGATCAGGTTGTGAGGGTCAGCCTCTGCATACTACCCAAGACCGGTTTATGAGCAACAGCAGTGACGTGAAACACAAATAGATGATGATGTAGCCGACCGCACTTCGGAGCCAGGTGAGGCAAGCCTCCATCATCGTTCAGTGAGAAGAGGGCGTCAGAGCTTGCGCGTCAGGCCAGCTGCGCAGCCAGCAAGTGGGTGTGTGGCCGTGATCAACATGGTAGCGCAGTGTGAGTTCGAGAGCCAAGCGGCCACGGGGTAAAAAAAAAACCCTCTTCGCATGTCCAAGAAAGTAGCGCACAGGGCTCAGCGAGGCACGGCGGCAGTAGCCACTCAGTGCCGGATGCGTAGGTGGGTAAAATCGATACTCAGGCGGTGTGGCAGTTCTTTGCTAAGACCCGGAGGAGCCGAATATGGTATAAGTAGGAATCTGTAAGGCAGAAAGTGAAGCGTGGCCAGGGAGTTCAAAGTTGGCACCACGGCCCTGCGTCCAAAACTTGCAGCGTCACCATTCCGGTGGCCTGGGAGAAACGTTGTGCTCAGATGTGGTTTCCATCCTGCCCGCCGCAGCACAACAGCAGCAGCGCCCAGTGGCACGCATGCCAATATTAGCAGCCAGTCAATGCTCCACCACCTCTTGCAGAAGGGAGCTGTTTCTCTTTGACATCATCTCACGGTCCAGATGCTCCTGCTTCCCTTCCTCGCTACACATGCGCCAGCAGATCGTTCAGTGAGGCGATTGTGACAAGAGAGACAACAGTGAATGCGTCTAACCACATCCTAAGCTGCAGCAGCTGACCGTGCTCCTGTCCAACGTTGTCTGGTACTTACTGCAGTCCACATCACCTTTCCAAACTGGAGGATCTCTGCAACCATTCAGAGAACTAATGGCATGTGCCGATCCGAGATGGAGAGTTTCCAAGCCGTATTTCTTTTCCAAAAAGGCAGTACCCATCACTTCATCAATATGTAGAACTAGAAGGTGGGCCAGTCCTTGAGCTTATCGGTTTGCGAGTATCCAAGGTGCACGCAAACACGGACGTCTGGAGCTTGTAACTACTCGGTCAGGGCCAGTACATGTCCTTTTACCGGCCCACTGCGGTGAAATGTGCTTCCAGCCCAGGCACACCAACAACTTGGACAGAGACGCCGCTTTCTCCTCCAACGTTGTCAAACTGCAGGCTCCCACCCCCCCCCCTGCGACCAATGTCCCGCCTTCCTCCACCACGCATCTCAGCCCACCCACAAGTATGCTCCATCAACACCACACACGTGTAGCGGCACAGAGCGGTAACAACGCAGTTCTACACCTGGCTTCCTCGCGAACGAAGTCACATACAGAGGAGGAACTGCTCCGCGTCATGCATCAAGAAATCCGATGTGTGGCTTTCTCACGCGCAACAACTGCAAAATCGGACCATGGTACGGACAATGGGAGGAACATGGTGTCCCGCGCTGCACCGAGGAGATTGGTCCATGCGCCTCTGCATGGCGCACAGTGTTTCAATCTGGCTGTGAAAAGGTTCCTGAAAGACTCCAACCGATCTTCAGAACAATCTGAAATGGCCAGGAAACTGTCGCATGCCACTTTATCCATTCGTACAAAGCCAGTAACAACCCGTCCTCGAGTTGCAGGGCATAACGGCCCTCTACCAACCCCAACACAGTCTGATATGCGATGTTTCTTCCACCCGTTGGAATGTCCAGCCCCTGCACATTTGGACCCGACGTAATGAACATAGAAAGCCTTAACGATTTTTTTGGATGATCCAGGCAGACAGAAGTCTACTCCCTGTGTTAACTTTGATGTCAGCCCAGTGGCAGCCAGCTGAACACCTGCCGTTTGTTGAGGCCATTCGAGGAGGCGACGTATTTGTCAGTCACCAGGAACTACCGGGATTGAATACGTCCCATTTCCACTGAGCTTCATGTCCTGGAACGATGCTGAAAAATCTGTCTGGGCAGGGACTGGAGACCTGGCGACTACATCTCGCGGCCACATGAGTCCGGTGGGGACCTGAAATGGAAGGAGGAGGAGAGAGGACATTGGAGTCAGAAGCATTGAGTCAGGTGAAATGAGTGGGATTTCCTACCCAGGTGACAAGAAAGAGGATGAGCAGGAGCAAGCTTGGAGGAGCTAGATTGGAATATGAGGAAGACCGAGGCATATACCCGCTAAGCAACCGTGGCAGTACACAGTGGAGATGAGGCAGGGAGCCCCTCGGAGTCACTTGTGCAGATGGCCACGCAGCATGCTGATTTGCGCCCTGGCCTAGTGACAGCGAAAGTCAGCATCCGCAGAGGGATGACTTCGGTTCTCCACCCTATTGGACCTCGCTACATTCCAAAATGGGAAGCCTTTTTCCCAGCTATTGAAGGCGACAGGACAAACTCAAATACTATAGGGAAATCCTCCATAGTCAGTTGGCCGCTGCCCATGTGGCGGCATCGTCCCTCCTCTGACAGTCTAATCGGGGGGTTCTTCACGCTCACTTTCTACGCCGGGGGGCTGCCGGGGGAGGTGGGGTGGTCGGAGCAGTAAACCCCTCCACAGCAGCAAGTCGGGGCACTGATGAGCACTTCCTTCACTCGCCTAGTAGGGGGGCAGTCCCAGCAGCACAGCACAGGGCCTGGAGCAACCCTGAACCAACAGGTGGTGCCTACTTTGGGAAAACACTCTGCCCCCCCAGTTAGAAGATCCCTGGACAACTGGCAGCCAAACTGGATGTTTTCCCGCAACTTTCCGAGTTTGCAGTGGAAAGCTGTCCTGCCCGACCAGTAGGTGGCACAGGCGGGTGTTCTGCGCGGGGGGCCATCGTACCCCAAGGGGAACCCCCCTTTTCCACGGGAAATGTGGGAAAAACTGACCTTTTCAAGATGAATCAGGCGTGGATCGCCAGGGTTTCCCACACCATGCCTTAGGCGTCAGATTTTCATCAGCCATACCCTCACCCAAAATGTAGAAAGATCCGGGGGGCAAACTACCGCATCACCACTATTTCTAGCCGCCCCCCCCCTGAGCCCCCAAAAACTGCTACATTTCCCATCTGCCTACCACCATCTTTTCCAGGGACTGTATTTTCCACCCACCTCCACACCTGTCATTGTGCCACTTCTGACCTCATGCTGCTGCTTTGGGGCCCTACCTACACACTGTTCATTGGCCCCTGTCTGCCCCATGCTGCGCTGTGGCTGCTGCCGTGACCTACACCTTGTCATTTTTTCCACTGTCTACCTCATCCCGCTCGTGGCTCTGCCGTGACCTACACACTTTTCATTGTCCACTGTCTGACCTCATGCTGCGCTGGGCTCTGCCGGACCTATAACTGGGCTTGGCCACTTTTGACCCATGCTCTGCTGTGGCTGCTGCCTTGACCCCACCTGTCATTGTGCCCCTGTCTGACCTCATGCTGCTGCGTGGCTCTGCCGTGATCTCCAACTGTGTCATTTTCCCCCCCCGGGCCTATTCCGTTTTTTACACCCCAAATGTCATTTTGCCCCTTTACCTCATGCTGCTGCCTGGCTGCTGCCTACCCCACACGTGTCATTGTCCCCCTCGTGGGCCTACTCCTTTTTTTCCACCTCCAGAATGTCTTGTGCCACTTCGACCCAGCTGCTGCTGTGGGGCTGCCGTGGCCTACACACTTGTCATTGTGCCACTGTCCCCCCCATGCGCTGCTGCCTCGACGGACCTACACACTGTCTTGTGCCACTTTTGACCTCATCTGCTGTGTGGTTTTTGCCGTACCTAACACTGTGTCATTTTTGCCACTGTCTGACCCATGCTGCTGCTGTGGCTGCTGCCGTGACCTCCACACTCTTCATTGTCCACGTCTGACCTCATCTGCTGGGGGCGCTGCCGTACCACCACTTGTCATTTCCCACTCTGTGGGCCCCTCCTGTTTTTGCCAATCCAAATGTCATTGTTCCACTGTCTGACCTCATGCGCTCGTGGGTGCTGCCGTGACCTACACACTGTCATTGTGCCACTGTCCCCGACCCCATGCTGCGCGTGGCTGCTGCCTGACCTCCACACTGGTCTTTTTCCCACTCTGTGGCCTATTCCTGTTTTTTTACACCCCCCAGAATGTCATTGTGCCACTGTCTGACCCATCGCGCTGTGGCTGCCCGTGGACGTACACACTGTGTCATTGTCCCCCCTCTGTGGCCTACTCCTTTTTGCCACCTCCCGAATGTCATTTGTCCCCTCCCCGACCTCATTGCTCTGTGGGTGCTGCCCGGACTACACACTGGTTCTTGTGCCCTTCTGACCTCATGCTGCTGCTGTGGCTGCTGACGTGACCTCACACTCTGTCATGTGCCCCTGTCTGACCTATGCTGCTGCGTGGCGCTGCCGGGCCTACACACTGTGTCGTTTCCCACTCGTGGGCCCATCCTGTTTTTTTACCCCCCTCCATAATGTATTGTGCCCCTACTGACCTCAAGCGCGCTGTGGCTGCTGCCCGTGACCACACACTGTGTCATTTTCCACTGTCTGACCTCAAGCTGCTGCTGGGCTGCTGCCGTGACCTCACACTGTCATTTTGCCCCCGTCTGACCTCATGCCCGCGTGTGGTGCTCCGGACCCACACACTGTGTCATTTGCCCCTGTCTGACCTCAGCTGCTGCTGTGGGTGCTGCCGGACCTACACACGGTCATTGTCCCACTCGTTTGGGCCCACTCCTGTTTTTTGCCCCCTCCAAATTCATTGTGCCCCCGTCTGACCCCATGCTGGCCCCTTTTGGCTGCTGCCCTGACCCACACACTTGTCATTGTGCCCCTGTCTGACCTCATGCGCGCTGTGGCTCGCCCCTGACCTACACACTTTCTTGTCCCCGTCTGCCTCCCCTGCTGCGCTGTGGGTGCTGCCGGACCTACACACGTGTTTTTGTGCCCTTTTCTGACCTCATGCTGCTGCTGTTTGGGGTGCTGCTGTGCCCCCTCACTGTTCATTGTGCACCTGGGCCTACCCTGTTTTTTGCCACTCCAAAATGTCATTGTGCCACTGTCTGACCCATGCGCTGCTGTGGCTGCTTTTCCGTTTACCTCCACACTTTCATTGTCCCACTCTGTGGCCTCACTCTGTGGCACACCGTTTTTGGCCACCTCCAGTGTTATTGTGTCACTCTCTGACCCATGCTGCTGTGGCGGACGCCGCACCTCCACACTCTTTTCACTGATGTTGCCCCCTGAGCCCTGAGCTTGTTTTTTTTCCAGCTGTCGCTGCCATGACTTTTTCAGGCTAAACATTCCCCCTTCATTTTTTGGTCTTTTTGCCCTCTTAAATCCCAGGGAAATTTTATAGTGAAGCGTTCAAGAGCGGCGGCAGTCATGTCCCGGTCCAAAAACTAAACCAACATTTTATAAACCAAACAAGCTCCCTCTCATATTTAAGCATGGCACAATTTCTACACACCCTTCAGGCTCTGTGCAGCCTGGAAATAGCTGTTTTTCTTAACGTGATTCGTGCCGAAGTAATTCGGAACGAAGTTATTTTTTGCCGAGAAATTCGGCGAAGTGTTACGAAACGAATTTCGGGAAATTCGCCCATCTCTAGTGGACACCTTTACTTAAGACAATGTGGGCATATTTGTAGTTGGGGGACAGTATGGGACAAACCTTTATTCAAGGAGCTCAGTTTGGGTACCTTTACAAATCTGGGGACAGTGTGTGTCATATTTGTATTCAGGGACATGTTATGAACTTAGCTATTATTCTTCCAGTTATGTTATAAGCAGGGTAGTTCCTAAACTCACCAGGGGGGTGCCGCAGCCAACAACCCATCCCTTCCCCCTCCCACCCACCTCGCTCAGGTGATTTAATTACTTTGTGTCAGTTGCACACTAGGGTAATGTTCACATGGCGTGTTGAATCTGTGTGAACATATGTTATTAGATACATGTTTGGATCCATCTATCGGAACCTAAACGGACGCATCTAACAAATAGCAGTGTGTTTGCAATGTATAACACGCATCGGCGTTCACACGAGTGATCGCCGATGCGTGTTTAATAGTGTCTTTCGGATCCATATTTCGGATCTGTTCGAAGAATTGACATATCAATTCTTGATCCGAAAGACGCAGGCACCCTATTTAAAACTATAGGGTGCGATTCTGCTGCAGTCCAAACGCATCCAAACACGCACATGCCTGTTAGATGCGTGTTAGATGCGCTTTGGATCCGATTGACGCAGCGTTTTTGGATGTCATTTTTTGGACCCAAAGTGGATCCAAAAACGCTGTGTGAACATATCCTTACTGTGCCACTGCTCCTACAGGGTGCCTTTTCCATTGTATATACAAAGCTCAGTGAGTGCTGTATATACACATCAGCGTTGCAGGGGGCATGATGTAGCAGTGTCGTCACACCCCTTGCGCTGCTGGGTCTCCTAGACGGAAAGCTAGCTTTCCGGCCCAAGAGATCCCAGGGAACAGTGTGGCTGCTTATGTCAGAGATGAGCGCGACGGGTGAAACATGGAGATGTGAGTACCTTTTTTATTTTCTTTGTACCTTTACACCTGCTTATACCTACAGGGAGCATATCCCTACATACAAGTTGGCATATACCAACCTACAGGGGGCAAATCCGACCTACAGGGGGCATATCCCTACCTACAGGGGGCATATACTGTACCTACCTACAAGTGAGAATACACCAATCTACAGGGGAATATTCCTACCTACAGTGGGCATATAACTACCTAAAGGGGAAATATATTTGTACCTACAAGGGGAATATATATATCTACCTACCTACAGAGGGCCTGTATCTACCTACAGGGACATACAGCCATATGAAAAAGTTTGGGCACCACTATTAATCTAAATCATTTTTAGTTCTAAATATTTGGGTGTTTGCAACAGCCATTTCAATTTGATATATCTAATAACTAATATTGCACATTTTGTGTTAGTACAATAAACCTCATTTCAATCCGGAAATATTACTGTGTCCATCAGTTATTAGATATATCAAATTGAAATAGCTGTTGCAAACACCCAAATTTTTTAGAACTAAAAATGATTAATTAATAGGGGGACCCAAACTTTTTATATGCGTATTTAACCACAGGGGCAATATCTATTTTAAAGGGGGCATATTTCTACCAACAGGAGGCCTTATCTAGTCCCAGGGGCCGTATATACTATTTAAGGGGTGAGGGTATACCCCCTACAGTTAGACTATATACCTACCTACTAGGGCTTTATATACTGTACATACTACTGGGTGGCCTCTATATCTACCGATTAGAGGGGTCTATATTCCTCTTATCTTGGGTGCCAGCGTACTAGAGGTGCTGCGGGAACTATCGTCATTATACCTGGCAGCTCTTGAGCTATGATCAGTTCACTTATCTAAATTTTTGAAGTACATGTGTCTTTTAGTTATATGCGTTGTATATAGGTATTCTTTTTCCACAGTGAGAAATTTTGAAACCCTGATGAAACCCTAGAAATTGTGAGGGGGAACGCGTCGGGGGGATAGCTGGGATTTACAGGTGTTTATACACGCATGTAGTGACATTGTTCTGTCATTAAAGCGGAGCCAGGTCTTTTTCGGGGCGATTACTCCACTGGCAGATAGTGCACAATATGCTGTATCATCTATGGTATGCAGTGTGTAATATATATAGCGCGGTTTGATATTAATATTTTAAATAGTCTAGTAAAGTTATGTTTTAACAGGGATTATTATTTGCAGTGATATATTGGTACAATCTCTGTTTAATAGATATTTGTAGTAGTTCTTATATTGATGGGCCAGCATTTTTTCAGTGGCCGCAGTGGCTAAAGAGAAATGCGAACTGAGGCCCAAGAGCGGTGTTTTCAGACACTGAGGTGGAGGTCAGACCAAGTGATTCTTCAGACATTAAGAGTGGTTTTTTAAAAAACTATATACGGCTTACCGATCCAATATCAAATCCTGGTGGGAGGCACAAACATTAGGATTATATTGAATCACGTATTTACTAGTGGACTTAGAATCTATATAACACCTGTGCCTATTCAGATCCAAACAGTCTGAATCTTTGTTGGCAAGAGTGGGAAAACAAGAATAAAACCTTATAGATAGTTCAGTACGACATGAAACTTCTATTAAAAGAGAAAATAACCATTAGAAAGTACCTCTACAAACTCCTAAATAATTTGATAGACAGGCATCAAAGCTTAGAGGTGATCTGAATTTCATAGGAGAGAAACTAAGCCTACAAAACCTCTATAGAAAAATATCAGACCAGGTTGAACGGCGAAACGTAACAATATCTAAGGGACCCTCCAGGAATTGTAAGACGGGAGAGCCTATAATTTTTTAAAATCGACGCCCACTACTACTAGAGAACTATTGTCATCCGACGCTGAATCTTCAGATACCAACTCAAAACTACATAACGAGATCTAGGGGACACAAGATGGACTAGATCTAGAAAAAAGGGGTCCACGCAAAAATTCAGGAGGAAGGGGGTACATATGGATTTAATTATGCCTCCTATCCTCTGGCAACTCCAATTACACCTCCCCCTTTTTTAGAGGGATGGAGAGGCCCTTGCATCTGGCCTGTGGACATCGTCAGAAAACATTAATACCAGATCCGCATAGATAATCAATCTTACAGATAGACAATTAAGTAGTAGGAGAATTACAATTTCTACAGAGGGGGCTTGGACTTTTGTGCCTACCACCAAGTATAGTGATTTTCATGGATCAAAGATGTAATCGATTGGACGGTAAGCCAAGTGGCATAAATTTTTTTAAATCAATAGATAAGATCGAATGTCAGGGAGTTGGGCGTCACGATACAAGATTTGGAAGGCATACGTACTTTAGTGTCCGTATGGAAGGTGGAAGGAAAACCGAGAGGGACAAACTAATTGAACTTAAATGTAGGGAGAATGCCCCCGAGTCAGCTGGATAACGCGAAATTGATTTATTTTGGCAAATAGTATCAAAAGAATTACGTAATCTTGGCGAACAGGAGATTACCATTTCACCAATAAACTCAGTAGAGATGGAATCAGAGCGTTGTCAGCCACTGGACCGAGACAAGGGTCTATAATTATAAAAACCTCCGTTAAGGGGGGGAACTATAGTATATTAAAATCATGACATGTACAAACAGATGTTGTAACGATCTTCTTAAGGACAAAAGATATATGGTAATTCTTTCTATGGATCCAACAACAACCTCACCATAGAATTGAAAGATACTCGTGGAGGGTTTTGAGAATGGGCCTTATATCAACACACAGTTTTAAAATTTCATGATGCTTTAATCCCCAAATACGACTTTTTATACTATCCCTAGATCCATAAGGGCCTGTACCCCGCTTAAGGCAGACCCAATAGTTTCCGGTGTAGGTTCAATTACGCAAAATGTAGGGACTTTATATAGATAAAATCTGTTTACAGGATTTTGTGTTGCTTGCCGTCTTATTTAGAGATACTTCTTATCCTTTTGCGTTAGACTGATGGGAATTGCTGATGATAAAGAGGTACTATTAGGCTCCATAGAAGTTGAAAGCCTGTGATAGTAATATCCCACACGAAAGAGGGTCCAGGCGGTGAATAATTTTTTGTTCCACATGACGTATAGAATTTCAGGCGCATAATGCTTTTGTTATTAGACTTCTTGATTTTGTGCTTACGGCATAATTACTTTGTCTTCTTGTAACAAGACCTTCCACCAGCTCAGGGGCACTGCAATGGTGCTCTTGCGCTCCCACGTATGCAAATCTGTTCCTGGGATCGGTGGGAGGTACCCTTGGTGTCCCGGCCGGGAGAGGACCAATGGCCCCCCCTGATATTGTTTTGGGGGAGGGTACATTGATGACATCATCATCTCTGGGAGGGCCACAAGATGTCATATTGAGGACGTTTGTTGGAAAACTCAACAAATATACATATGGTATGCACTTCAACATTTGGAAATGCAGGAGAGATGTTTACCTTCATGGATGTCCTTATCATTAAAGGTCTGAATGGTAATAGAAATTTAGATAGTGATGGAATACCCACAGAGCCTACCTGTTTGCTCTACATTGGAAAAGTTCACCATCCAATACCCTGTAAGAGAGGAATACCAAAAGGTCAATTCTCGAGAGTTAAGAGAAATGCTCCAGGGGACGAGGACTTTAGGAGGACGTCAGGTATGTTGAGTGAGAGATTACTTAATCGAGGATAACCAACAAAAAAGTCCTGGAATCAGCCTTTAGCAGCACAAATAAAACAAAATAGGACAACTCATACTACAGGGGCAATTTCCCAGGTAGACAAAGAGGACCAATAGAGCACGTATAGTTGCAACCTTTCGATGACAGAAATGTAGAAATCATAATATTCCTCAAAAAAAATATTGGGGTTTTTGATGTTGGATCCGGATCTAGAAGATATTCTTCCTCAACCCCCTCGATAAACTTATCGGAGGGTAGATCCATAAAGATAGACTGGTCATTGTCAATTATACCCTATTTCCCCTCAAGGTACTTGGTTCGAAAGGAGACGATGGGTATGTTACAATTGTGGACAGAGATGTGTAGCCTGTCCATTGTACAACAAACTAAATCTTTTCCAAGCGCTCAAATGGAAACTCAAATTTTTTATTCGTGATTGTGCCAATTGTAGCACAGGGAGTAGTTTAATGTGTACATGCCCTGCCCACTCCAATTACATTGGGAAAAAACTAGGTGAATTATTCAAAGAAGAGTGGGTGAACATCTGGGGGATATACGAAATAGAAGAGGACACGCCAGTAGCTCACATACTGTGGGATACTCACTAATGGATGAATGGGAAATCTCTGGCTTTTTTCTTGATTTTGGAAGATGTGAGGACAATCCCCCAGAGGAGGGGAATGGGATAGACGAATCCTGTGTAAGGAGGCCCAATGGATTTACCGTATGGACTCAGTCCAACCAAAGGGCCTAAATGAGACTTTGCAATTTGGTTGTTTTATAGAATAGGCTCTACCTTTGGGCCTGTCTGCATTGTTTTGCTCTGTTTGCACTCTCCATAGAGGACCACTATTGTTCTTTTCAAGTCTGACCAATGAAAAATGTACCAGTGTTATATTCTTAATTTTTCATTATTTTCATTGATTACTTACACCTTGATAATCTATGTCAGCTGAGGACAATGAATTTTTGTACCCCGAATGTCCCTTTTTTGGCCCCGTTTTAAGCCCGTGTTAATTTATATGTGTGCTCTGTTAAAATCAATTATATACGTCCCGCCACATTAGTCTTTTATTATCATATATTATGGCAGATGATGTGGAGTTAGGAATAAGTACATTTGCTAAGGGCAGATACCGTTATAGTTAGTCGGTATTTGTGGTTAGGAGTACATTTGAACTCAAACGCATCTTTATCTATAGATATGACGTTGATCTCAAGAGCTTTGAATGGATGTGGCATTGTTTTCCCCTTTCCCTGGCTTTCGCAGTGCATTTTTTATGAACGCCAGGCGCCGCGTGGTTGGGGCCCGGTTTTTTTCGGCGCATGCCGGGTTCATTTCGCGATGCTAACCAGAAGTGACAGGTGTCTCACTTCCGGACATGCGCAGTTGAATATCCGGAACGCCGTAAAAACCATGAGCAGGAAAGTAAGTACATGTACTCATGGGAACCTGGAATCAGGTATATAGTGTTACCACCTATTCGTAAACACTGGGGAATTGTTTAATATACATCGGCGGGGCCATTTAAGACATAAAAAGGGAGGCGGAGACAATTTTGCTCTGTATCCCTCTTATCTTGGGTGCCAGCGTACTAGAGGTGCTGCGGGAACTATCGTCATTATACCTGGCAGCTCTTGAGCTAAGTATCAGTTCACTTATCTAAATTTTGAAGTACATGTTTTTGTAGTATATGCGTTGAAATATAGCGTATTTTTTTTCCACAGTGAGAAATTTTGAATCCCCTATAACCCTAAAAAATTGTACGGGGGAAAACGCGTCGGGATAGCCAGGGATTTAAAGGTGTTTATACACCATGTAGTGACATTGTCTGTCATTAAAGCGGAGCTGCTCTTTATCGGGCGAATTACTCCACTGGCAGATAGTGCACAGAAATCTGTATCATCTAGGTATGCAGGGGTTAATATATATAGGGGTTTAGATATTAATATTTTAAAATATTCCTAGTAAAAGTTATGTTTTAACAGGGATTATTATTTGCAGTGATATATGGGTCTATATTCCTACCTACCTGCAAGGACCCTATATAGCTACCTAACTACCTACAAGTGACCTATATAACTACATACCAGGGACCTATATTCTGACTTATTGGGAAAACCTACAACTATAGCCTATAACTACCTATCTACTTAATAGGGGACCTAGATACCTGCCTATTGGGGGGCCCATAAGTCTACCTATTATTCTACCTACCTAACGGGGTGCTATATACCTACCTAATTGAGGTCTTCCTACCTAAAAGGGGGATTCCTTATCTGTCTACCTAGTTTCGGATGTATCTACATACTATTTTAGGGGATTTAACTATCTCCTATATTGGTATATAAAACCAGACTAAAACTTGGTGCACAAATGGGAGCCCCATAGTTGTTTGGGGGCACTTTTACTTGTAGAGGCACAAGACATTCATTGTTACTATTTGGGTCGCTATAGATGGGGAGTTTATACAGAGACAGGAATTGCTAGGGAAGTGCTGGAAAAGTGATGAGTCTAACATGTTTGTTTTGTAAATTCTGGTTGGGAGAAGTCGATATGGTGGTCTGGGCTGGATGGAGAAGAGAACAACTCGTCAAAGAAGAGAGCAACTCTTTAGAGATGTCTCCTGTGAGTCCCTGGATGTAACGTTACTGTAATTACTTATGCAGAGCACCTGTGTACAACTGTTAACTACCACTGTACTGTAATAGTGGTAGTAGTATAATGATTTATATTCAGTAATGGTATGTTGTATTATTCAGTCACTATGTGGTGGTGATATGTGGTCAGGGTGTGATGGTATTATTCAGTCACTATGTGGTGATGATATTTGGTCATGGTGTGATGATATTATTCAGTCACTATGTCGCGGTGATATGTGGTCATGGTATGGTGGTATTATTTGTCCACTATGTGGGCTTATTAGGATATTGGTAATATTAGCCTTGGGATTCTGGTTTTGTGCAGCGGTGCTATTTAGTAACTGCATGACTATCATATAGCAGTTTTATACATAAAACATCATGTTAAAGCTTTTTGTATATTCGGGCTCTGGTTGATAATGAGGGAATGTGTCACCACATAGCACAACATGTTAAAGGGGGGGGGGGAGTGGAATTTAGCCTAGGCATAGGGCTTGTTATTAGAGTGGTTCGGGTACTGTGTAAATGTATTGGGCCTGGGGTTGATATTAAATGTGTGTTATAAACTTGTTTGTGGTGTTGCAGGTATGTTATGAGATTTTTTTTTGTACTGTATACATTTAAGAGCATAGTCTTTGGGCTGTATTTATGTAACAAGCTTGGTTCTGGTGCTGTGTTCATGTTTTCAGTTTGGTTATGGTAGTGTATAAATATAATGAGGTTAGTTCTGTTGCTGTATTTATGACTTTGGTTCTTGAGCATTAAAGGGGTATTCCCATTTCATTAATTAGCTTTAAACATGTAGGCAAAAGTAAATAAAGACTATTACTAAATATCTTTCTCTTTTGATTTTTTTTTCCCTTTAGTGTTATGGCAGTTTTCGGTGGATATTGCCCCCTGTGTTTCACATTCTACGTTTATGGATATTTAATAAGTGGACTTTTATCGAAGCTGGTACACCTTTCTATTTTAAGGCAGTACCTATCTCCTTCTTGTATACTCAAGCTTCACATCCATCACTGACTATATATCTCTGCTTTAGAGCCCTAGCAGGGATAATGATGTCACTTCTTGCTGTGTCTTTTCAGCAGCAGATGAGATTGTTTATGTTTCTGACTGACAAACATTAATCCTTTAGAGCTCTGTGGTCTTATTCCATGCTGTTTAAACCAATCCACTACTAATGTATATCCAACAGACCCAACTAGGAATAGCAGAGCTGTCAATCACTGCTGTAGAACCACTCACAGCCTGAAGAGGAACTGGGAGCTTGAAGCTGGCTGTGAAGAGGAGTTTTATTCAAAATGGGGTAACTTCTGGAAGGTTTCACCTATACTGTAAATTAAGGGTGTAACGGGGCTGGGTAGTGGATCCTCTGGGCCACCGCAAGCGATGATACTAAGCCACGCCAGGGAACGAAAAAAACTAATACCCCCCCCG